>JAGFPH010006376.1:39798-63972 GCA_018207615.1 Philaenus spumarius | reverse complement strand
AGGCCTATTTTGGATTTTAAATTTTATGACATTTGTTGGTAAGGCCTATATCGATGTGTGGGCCTATGATGGTTTCAATTTTATTACCTAAATATATATTCGAAATCAGCAAAACATTGTCCTTCATTTGAGTATAAACATCGCTATGTTCCGCTGACTTTGATTTTTTAGAAAGTTTTTCCTGGTTTCCCTACTTTTCCAACAAAAAAAATCAGTTCCAGAATCAGACCATAATTTCAGGCATTTTTGGGGAAAAAATATTGAAATCGTCATAGGTCCAGTTATTAGGTAGGCTTATTTACACATAAATATAATTAAAAAACCAAATTTTCAAAAAATCTAAAAAAAAACAAAAAAAACTCCAAATATGATTAAAAGAAAGTTTTATATAATAAAGGTAGTTTTTTAAATTGTTTATAATCATATTATAAAAAAATAACACATTTTAAGCTTTTTTTTAAACTCTCTTTTTGGGGCTCGTTTGTCGTTCGATAACCCACCAGTCAAAAGGTTAAGGATTAAGATACGAAAAGAAACGAAAGGAACATCATTTTCTAAAAGAGCTTGTCCAGACAAGATTTTGATAACTTTTGATCAACTCATCGCAATTTCCACGAGTTGCGGTTTCACTTAAAATTACCTCTGGAAAGAATTTGATCTTGATAGTGGGAAATGGTGTTAAATTGTCTTGTATTTCTAGTTTAAAAAGCCCTGTATTAATATACTAAATCTTTAACCCTTTCCACTCCAATTACTAGGGACCTATATCAAAGCCCACTAAAGAATACCGTTGAGGGACGGGCTTGGGTACACTGAGACCTTGAACGCTCCAATCGCCGTAGTGCGACGTTGTCACGTTCTTCCCACGCTTCTAACTGACTGCGGCTGACTCAACGCATTTATAATTCTTTAAACTGTGCGATCAAGCCTCGAGCGGTAAATACCATCAGAAGTGTTCGAGGCTAGTAGATATGGCAACGCTGCGCGCCCATCCTATTGGCCACCTCGCAACGGTATTCTTTAGTGGGCTTTGATATAGTGTTGCTATCATGTCAATTTAATTTTGAGCGAATATTGCACTTTAATTTATTTATTCCAAAAAAAGTATTTCTGTCAGTTCCAAAAGGCTGATTTATTTTTTTTAGTTTCTTCTATGACTAGAGTATAGATTGGTATGAAAAAAAAAACATATATTTTTATTTTCAAGTATTTGTTTTTAATTTTGATTTATTGAAAAAAATCTAAATTTGTAACAAAAAACCGGAATAAACAAGAATTTTGGAAAAATTTTCAATGGGAAGACCTATATTTGTTGCTTGTTTTTCGTTGTCTATATCGTTATAAACAAAATTAAGTGGTTTACACATGTTTTAGACATAATAATAAATTATAATTGAAAAACAAGTTTTTTGTAAAAAATTAGGTTTTATGAAAACAATTAGTTTTGACACCAACTTGTACAAAATTGCCTCAACTATTTATTATATTGCTTAACAACAGTATTATGTAGATCAAAACTAGTAAGAAATGCTTTTTAAAAACTGATTGGTAATATTGGAATCACTCAGGTTCGAAACAAAAGTTCCGTTGCCACTAACGTCATTTTATAACAAACTGCTGTCGTCTTCGTTCATTTTATTTCACAACAATCATTATTATTATAAAAAGAACAATATCCAAAAATAAACCGTGAAATTACACACGATAACCTAGTACAACAAAACTAAACAACGCGTAAGCTCAGTAAAACATCTGCGTAGTAAGTAGGAACCAAACAACGGCGAGAGCAGACAGCTGTTTACAGACCGGCCAAAGACGGCAAACATTACATTTTCTAAGATTTATTTACCACAGAAACTGAACTGAAATGGTCTTAAAAAATTCCACAGATAGCAGCACATCTGAAACTTCAACAATAGCGGTCATCAAAGTAACTACGTCTGTTCAAATGCAATCAAAGAACGTTATCATAGGAGTTCGTGCGGATTAGTAGGGTGCGGGGCTGCCCCGAGACTCGAGTGGAAAGGGTTAAAAGGCTTGGAGAGAAACAGGGTAATTAGTCAAGAGAACAGGTAAGACAAAATCTTTTTTTGCATACCATTTCATTATGTTTCATGCAAGTGATCTTAAGAACGGATTGCTCATCAAATCCCTATGTTTTGACAAATAGGAATCTAGTACCTCTAGAAGTAATGACACTTATTGAAACATTCTAAGTCTTCAACTTTATTTATCGGTATTGGTTTCGTCTAAGATGGTTTAATTCTATAGCTTCCTAATGGATGAGAAAAATCTAGAAATTTAAAAGCTGGCAACTAAGACATTGAGTAGCCACATTTTTAGTCTTTGTTAACACACCGTTATAAACTATTTATATCAGACCAAGCTGAACAATACCTCTCACTAAAATTGTTAGGTTTAACATTGTTATTCGTTGCTAACGGTATCAGTGGTGTTATGACGATACGCTGACAAATTGTATACCTTAGGACAGAGATGATGAACTTATGACATGTGTTAACAAGATTTGGATGGCATGCAGAAAACTTTAGAAAAACATTCCAATTAACTGAATCAAAATGTTATACAATTTGTAGATATATTCTGAAAGCAAATGTATTGTGCACTGAACACAAACACCATAAACGAGTTAAGTCTATTAATACGTAAGCACATGCACCTATTTTAACACACCCTACAACAAAATGCTCACAAGTGGTTAAAACCATTCCAGAGTGTTTATTTTTTAATTATTACTTACAAATCTTTGTTTACCTAATCTTTGGTCTTTAACCCTCCAAGTGGCATGGTTAAAGCTAAAATTGAAAAGCCTGTTTTTAGCGTTTTGCAAGCATATTTTTAAAAATTCGCCAAAAATAGTAAATGAACCCCAATCCAAAGGTGTGCCGTAGCTTTTTTGTAGAAGAAACTTCAAAGAATTCAAATATGCCACTAAAAACTAGTTTCTTTTGAAATTATAAAAGTTATTAGCTTAGAAAGCAAAAAATGTTCAGAAACGGAAAGGAAAAAACCAAATTTATGCCTAAATAAAAAATAGTACATTTTTTTGTAATTTTATTCAAAATATAGTTTTGTAATTTAGTTCTAAATATAAATGTGTAAAAATATATTTCAATTTCAAAAATTTTCAGTTGAAAATAGCAATTTTTATGTTCCAACTACAAAAACGCTAAAAAAATAGGTCTATTTTCAAAACGAATATTAATATATATTTTTTCCTCCAAAATGGAATTTTATTATACCAAATTGTAGAGAATAAATGATAGAATTGAACTGTAAGAAAAACATTACATTTTCTAATCAGGTACAACAGAACGAACAAAAATGTATAAACTTTCCGTGATTTTTACCAAAAATCCTATAAACAAAGTTGTATTGTTGAAGAAATATTTTTGTAATTTTTTCAACTTATAAAATAATTGTAGAAAATAGTTAAAAAGTGAAATAATATCATACACTTAAAATAAAAAAAATGCATTGCGATCATATAGCCTAAGCATAAATCTGTCAAATTTAGGTTAGGTTAGGCACATTGCTAAATATTAGTATTATGTCTAAAAACCACTATATATCCGATCAATTTCTGATAACCTTTCAATAACTCTAGGCCTATCTGCCATTTTATCAATACTGTAGGCCTATTTATTATTTATAAAACGTTTATACAATAGTTTATAGGCTAAATCAATTTTAGCCTAGGCTATCTGCAAAAAATAAAACAAAACTCACTATTTAGAACACACTATTTTCAACACTTTATAAACATAATTTCACTAAAAAACACAATAACACATTCTACACTTATTTATTTATAATTTATAACTGTAACACAATATAACACAGTTTTATAAACTATAAACACTTTCAATTCAGTAAAATATCAAGAGAAAAAATACTTGCATGTAATTGTTAGATAAACCGGCTTGGAAAACGGCGACAGTAAACTCCTAAAATCGCGTGATTCTCAATTCAGTTTGTACCAACCTAATATGACAAAATTATTTGAACTGCACATTGACTAAAACTTTGGAAGTTTATCTTTAAAACGGTATATTACACATCTTAGGAATAAATCGATTTCTGATAGTAAAATCGATTTAAAAAATGCTTCCTTATTGGCCCAATCTTGACCAATGGACAAGCATTTATTCTAAATTCTGTGTCTCATAACCAATTGTAGTCACAGATGATTTAAAAATACCACTTGAAAGATAAAAGTCTAATGAATCCAATGCTGTGATGATCTTTGTGACAATTGACAACTGTGAGGAGTTGCAGACGGTTGAAAATGATGAAGTTTTACGTTTTTAACATAGCGATGTCGCACGGAAAACAGCTGTTTGACATTCTACAATTTTGAAACGATGATTACGTATGTAAAAATACGTTTTACGAAAAAGTTTTAAATACAAAAGTTAAAGTTTAATTCATTTTCTTTCCAACGGTGCCGGTTTTATTACAATTGGATAATTCTAAGTAAATTAATTAATCGAAAATGCAAATGTATGCAAATTCTCGCTAATTGTCGAAATAGCTGCATCTTGCGCCTGAGAGAACGTCACTTTGGGCAGTCTGCCACTGGGAGGGTTAAGAAATAATTAAAGCATCTTAGTTACATCAAAATAAATACAAATGTTGGTAAAAAATTACATATTTTTAATTACACAAATGCGAGATATTTGTACTACGCGATAACACGCCTCTTTAGCAACTTGCCGCAGAACTACTTTACGATTTTTTTAAATAATTTATGCTCCAAATTATGACAAAATAAACGTATTAGTACTTTTTACACTTGTATTTAGAACATGTATAATAAAGTTAAATGACTCATAAAATTAACATAAACTTTTGTGATAGTCATAAACTGATCTTATAAACTGATCAAAAATAAAAAATTAATCTATTGCACTAACCAAAAAAAAATATCACAGCTATACAAATATAAAATAAAAATAAATAAAGAACTGAGATCTTATCGATTGAAACAAGCAAACATTTTTTAATAATTCAAGAAAAATAATTTGCGCACAAAATTATGACAAATAAGTGGATTAGTACTTTTTGCACATGTGTGTTTATATTTAGAACATATAATAAAGTCAAATGATTAAAAAAAAAATATATAAACCTTTTTGATACGCGGCAGCACGCTCGTTAGCACATTGCTACTACTCTAAACCAGCTATACCAGGGCACGTCCGTTAGCAAAATGTTCTTCCGACTGAGCGCCTCATGGATCAATCTCCCGACATTCCTAGAATTGGCCAGTGTCAAGGTCAAACACGGTAAAAGGAATATCTATGGGAGGATAAACCAGCCTCTCAGTCCGTGCAATTAACAAGTAGGAAAAATACAGAAGAAATGGTGAGAGTGCGGCAATATGCTGACGTATTAAGGTAGGAGACTTGAGCCAGTCTTATCTTAAAGTAGCCATATCGGAGAATTAGGGTTTGCCAAGTCGTTTCTAAGATATAACAGCCCTTGACACCACGAGTATTCAGTAGTTACATTCATTGACGCTCAGAAAATACATAGTCACTGAATAAATGTTTGTATCACAATTTAAAAGAGCATAAGTCAATGATTGCAAAATAAGTGTTCACCCAGCAGCTTTACGTCTTTCCAAAAACATATCATTGGAAATTTCTCAAAGACAGCAATAGTTTTTCTGTCTAAATATTAGAAAACTTTCCATGAAAATTCAAGAAACTTCGTTTAGCAATTAATTTGTAAAAATGTATTTTCTTTTTATTAACTATGTTCATAAAACATGTTTTACTCTTTCATTTAAATATTTATTATTAATTAATTTAAACTATATAATCTATTATATAACTTTTAGATTCAGATTAATATAAGTTGACAATAACTATTATAAATGTTTAGAAGTTTTTTTTTTTTAATATTACTATTTAATTATACTTTTTTCTTTTGTTTTATTATTAAAATGTGTACAGTTTTCATTAAATGTAAAATATAATTATATCCTATTATAAATGCTAATATTAAAGTTTGTTGATCTAAATGGTGACACATTGCACTACTTAAACAAATTTAGTAACTTTTTCGTGGCACACTTGCAGGAAAACGGTTCACCATCCTTGGCTTAGGATAACAGAACAATCACTCACTTGACGCCTGCAAACAGTACAGCCTGGAACACTCATGGCATTTTTCTTCGGCTGCGGATTAGTTACTGGTGCCGCTCATAAAATTTAAATTGTGCACACATAGCGGTAAAATTTCCGACGCTGTCTAAAAGCCTCTTTGGGGTTCATTAAAAACTGAAGTGTCTAGTTCACCAATCATGAAGTGTTTTATGTAATATATTATTTTTTTAAATGTTTTAATGATATGATTAGAGAGAAAATGTCACTTTATTGTTATTCCATTGCCGATTGAAGAGAAAGCAAAAAATAGACATATAAGTCCTTTTTTTTTTGATTGGGTTCATCCAATCAATAAAAGAAGAGAAGATTTTGGATCATTCTACACTTTGTTTCCTGATTTGAGGAACTATGAAGAAACATTTTTCAATTATTTCAGAATGTCGGTTTCGTCATTTGACGAACTACACACGCGCCTGAAGGATAGTATTCTACAAAAAAATTAGTAAAATATGGATATTTGGCATGCATTTGGTCACGTACGTCACTATTTCGGTGGAGATTGTAGTGGCAGCGAGGGGCTGCTCAGCTACCGTCAGCGGCAAATAAACTGATCTATTTTTCTGATCAACGTGTATGCTCTAATACTCTCCTTCATGCCACTGTTGATATGACGGCCACTGTTGAAATCGTAGTAAGTGTTCCAGGCCTACCGATGGGGTGACTCATCTTCAGTCTGGCGCACTCCGCACTCCACTGTCCACACAGTCTTGCCCAGCCTTTCACACACAAACACAACGCACAGGTAGACTACTTGACTCGCTGAGCGTTGGCTGAAAGGCGGAGGTGCGTTTGCTATAATTTAAAATTTTTGTCCTCCATTTGCTAAAACTTCCGTGAAAAAATTTATAAATAAAAAAATGTATGTACCAGAAATAAATGTATATTTAAAAAAATTCCCATCAATTTGCCTCAAAATTTGCGCCCAGAAATCTTTTGCACTATAGGCATGTGCCTAGCGTGCCTAAGCGGAAAAGCAGCAATACGTTAACGCGTTACAAAGAATCAGTGCCCTTCTAACATGCAAAGTGTACATAACGATGAACCAGATGATGTAGTAGAACTGTTAAACAACCATAAAACAAAGCTTATGAAAGTGGTCTAACAAGAACTTGACAAAATGATTTGCACGGAGAGCGAAGAAGGATTAGTGATTGAAAAAGCAGTGATGTCACAACAAATAAAAGACCTGTTCAACGCTTGAGGCATTGAGAAAAATGTGGTGAAAAAACATCAGACACAAAGTACAGCCCCGCAAGTTGTTGAAGGAAAAAAGTATTTTACACAAGGCAGCTCAAGGTTCAAAAAGTTTCTAGAGCCCAAAGCTTAACAACTGTTTCTAGTTTTGGTAGGTGAGAAATAAAATTGAGACTGTTTGAATGCCATTTGGGTTTAGTCTACAAATGCAAAAACTAAAAACATCATAAACGAACATGAACAAAAAATATTGTCATCTTTCTACATTTATTTTAACTACAAAACACTACGTACTGCATTTTATTCTTGTAACATAGAAAGAATTTGACATGTGATTCTGTTAACACGTTCACTGGTACGCAAATTTGTATTTCCTATGCAAAGAGCTGACCTTTTATTTTTTATATTTATATTTTAAATTAGTAGAAATTATTTATTTTTTATTTTTGAACCTTTCTACGTAATAATCACTAATATTTTAAAGCGGACGCACATGTGCATCCGTAGAACATAGGCTTAAAATTAGCGTGCAAAGCCTACGTCAGCCGCTTCTCATAATGTTCAGTGTCAAGGTCACATGTGCGTTCTTAGCAGTGAACGTGTCAAAACAATGAAGTACAAGATAAATTGTCTTAAATACATTCCAAAACTAAACATTAAAAGCAAATTTGTTTCTAGTTTATACATTTATACAAAGAAAACACACACAGGACAGTTCAGCCACTTCAGTGGTAGAAAAAAAGCGTTATTAGTCTCCTAACAATGCTTTAACCACAGTCTGACAGATTGGCAAGTTACTATTTACCATAATATCAACTGAAATAAAATGTTCCAGTTATATGGTTGCTTCCTATTTTCAGTATTTGACTTGACACTCAGTTCCTACCAGATATTTAATCATTATAAACATAGCCTAATTTTCGACTAAGCTTATTTAAATATCTACTTAAAATTGTTTTTAAATTTTAAAGTGAAACTGGCAAGAAAGCTCCCATGTGTACGTGCGCGACAAAGAACTATAGACCTACCAAAATATTTATAACCTATTTGTTTGTGTTTTTTAAATGTGATGTGTTGCAAAGTGTTTTGTGATTTCTTGACGTGAATTAGATTAAACAAATGCAATCATTTCACATGAATTATTACCGACTCAACAATGCCTGAACAAAAAGGCAAAACGTGTGTAATCGTTTAAACGAACAGAGGCAGAAAACAGGACCGCAAGCAGTTTTCAACCACACAAAATTAAATATTTATTAAAGATATCCAGCCCAGCGAGGCAAATACAAATAAATCATAAAAACATTATTTAAATAAATTTAAAACTACTTACATCTGTCTTTTTTAACCATAATCTTGTTACATTCTAAGAAGTAAGGTGCTCTAGGCAGTGCCTAAAAAAGTTCAAATTTTGTTATTTTTCTAAAAAATATTTGCTGTTCCAAAAAATGTTTATTATTTCGTAAATATGTATTCGAATGGATAGTTGATATAATAAGTAGGCTAATAAAATAATTTTTGGTAATTTACTAGAGCACACATAAGTTTTTCTTGGAGATTCATCACTAGGCTGTCCTCAATTTCTTAACTATTGCAACATAACAGCAGGCCTGACTACTGAATCCAATAATTTATTGTAGCAAAGCAAAGGGTTCTTGTTAAGGGGTTAAAATTATTTAATGGCTTGGGGGCTTGTAATGTAAGTGATTTTTCAACAATAAAAATTATTATAATAATTCATATACAGTTTAACTTGGTTATAGCGCCAACGAAGGGACCTAACAAATGTTAGCGCTACGTTTGAGTGATGTTATAAATATGTATCAACAGGAAAACGTATTTTTGTTACCTTGAGTGAAAGGACAAACAACTATACACTGTTTTATTGGCAACATTATTAATGACGTTTATTAAAAAGAAAAACACTATACTTTTTTTTTAATGTACAGTAGGGTCCTGATAATTGGAGCTAATTGGAGCTGAGGTCACCTACAATTATAAATTAGATAACAGTGGTTAACAAATGGTCTGATCACAACTACGTAAATGTCTCGCCAGTCTATACAATTGAGTCTTGCCCTTAAATTCACTTTCTCAGTAAGGTCATGGGTTTATTTACACTCAACACATCGCATACCGTGAGAATTGTGCCTTAGGAGGGGTGGGAGAGCTAGCAGTGTTGCTTGCAGTGGAACCTGCACCCCCTCTACCGACTTTGATTAGACCCGCTGGAGATTTTACGCGTGAAAAAAATGTAGTTTGTTTATTTTGGGGTGTGATTTAAGGAGGAAGAAAATAGGTGGCCTAAAATCAAAGGAAAGGGGTAATTCTAACATTTTTTGAGTTCTGAGAAAACTGAATTCAAAGTCTGACATTGATATTTTGTAGATTTATGATGTTACAATCAAGTGGTTAAAATATTTATTGATGCCAAAACAGGGGTTTATAACATAAAAGACAACGATTTAACTGAACCTAAAATAAAACAACGCTATGTCCAAGTTGACGCATTAGGCGAGGCCGTTAAAACAAAATTCAACTGTATATTACAAAAGATTGTATAAAATAAATATGAATTTTGAATGATAAAAAATAAGATGTTTTTAAAATAAGATAAAATTATATCTTAAAATTCTACAGTAGTCACCGTTTATTGTAATCACAGATAACGTTATCAATTGGTTAATGTTATCACTTACTTAAAGTTCCGCTCAATCGTACCCTGATTGAAAAAAAATACAGATCGTTTATTATTAACAGATTTTCGGTTAATGTTGTAAATGTTTTCCGTCAGGGTGACAAAAAATAACTTGGCCCCAACAGGACGCATTACAGAAAGAGCGGTAAACGGTCTGCAACAGTTAGTGTACAGAATGAATCAAGTAACAGAACATGCAGTATGTGTAATAAGCACATGCAATAAAGTGGCCGTAGAGTCATCAATAATTTTCTTTTAGTAAATTGGTTTTTGTTAAAAAAAATTTCAATCATTTCATTTTTTCAGATGTGTTTCTGAACTGGTAGTGCTACAGTACATTATTGTTTTTCGTGCGAGTGAAGTTTAGGTTAGGTTTGTGTCAAATCAGGAAGTTATCACTATTTATTAAGTGTACTTCAATTAATAGTATAGTAAACAGTATTTTAATCATTTGTTTATTAAAGTAAAGTCTCTGTGTGTGCAATAGGCATACAAACATTAATGCGGATTAACAAAATAAACATCACAATTTAAATTTAAAAGTTAAAATTTCAATTTTAGAGCGTTTCAACAAATTACCAAAAATGAGTCAAAGTAGTGCTCACAGCCACTTTCATATAAAATTTGTTTAAATCATGATGCTGTTGAATTTATTCAGAAAGGAAATGTGAATTTAAATTCTAAAAGAAATAGTAGTGGAAAAGTGAGACTACCTTGTTGAATGAGCATTAAAATTGTGGTATAAAAAATGTTCGTGAACAGGCATGAGTAGATGGTTCATGTTTTAAAAAAAAAATTTAGTGTGAGTATTAAAAATACAGTTTTGTATTTGGTAAATACCAGTTTTTGTTATTACTATCTTTATATTTTATAATCCATAAAACATTTAACCATTTTAAAACTTGAAGAAAACAATAATACAGTACTACTGTGTAATACAAAATTATTTACTTATTTTAGAATGTAAAAATAGTCAAGGTCAATGTTGCTTTACAGAGCAGTTGTCTGTTATCTTTATGATTTTAAAGGCGTTTCTACATAATAATAAAATTACATTAATACCAGATATTAGTACATCCGCTTATTGATTTCAATTGGCTACTGTTATCAGTTTGTGTTTGGCCAGTTGTGATCCCAATAAGCAGTTACTACTGAATAACATTACGTACAGAAATATTTGAAGGTTTTAATAAACAAAACATTGGTTTAAATGCAGTGGAGTCCCGCTATTCCATACTAATTGGGACCGAACGGTTTAGCGGGAATTTGGAACAGGCGGATTTCATAAATAAAATCAATGTATTGACTTGTTAAGACGTAAATTAGAGTGCGGGGACATCTGCTCGAGTCAGTTGTATACAGCGTTGATCGGCTCGGAGGAAAGCGAGGAGGAGGTGAACGCTCAAACTGAACTCATATCACACGTAGACGAGGCAAATGCTCTTGACCTCGCCTTAGTGTACGTTTACACTATCGGTTTTTTTTCTTACGTTGCATTACGATTCTTTTTTCTTCTACAAACGAAAGGGAAGGGATAGATTTTTCGAACTGTCCGTTTTTTCATCCCGCAGTCTGTCCGTTAGTACCGCATCGTCTTGAAAAAAGATCGAGAAAAATATTAAATTCATTCGAGACAACGAAAACTAATGAAAGCAACTGGCAGGTGGCAAAAACACTACTAGTGCCTAGCCTTCCTTCTTTCTGACGGACCCGGTATCCGTTTCACCAGAGTTTCCTTTCCGCAAAACGGGTGGAAAATGAGAAGGAAACTAAACCAGCTTTCATTCCAATTTGGTTTCAGGCATTTTGATCAAGCTTAGGCTCTATGTAGGTCTCTATTTAACTTATTTGTATAACAAAAAATGTACATTTCTTCACGATCATCTTTTTAATTTCTCCTGTTTTTATGCTTAAAAAATTAGTATTTTTCTGAACTCTGTTTGGAATAGGCGGATTTTTCTAATAGCGGGACTATACTGCATTTAAGAATGTAATAGAAGTATTGTGACTAATATAATGATAAATAGAAGCACAAATAAATAATATTATCGGAAATTAGTAACTGTCTTAAAAATAAAAACAATATCGTGTTTCCTAACAATTATAGGACTAAGAATAGCAAATGTGTACGATGGTGGGCATGCAACTTTCCATGTAACTCAAGTGAACGCAAGAGAAAAAGCGAGAGTCAGTCCAAAATGGAGGCTTGAACGTAGTAAATGTGAGTTAGTTCGACTCAATTGTGTTTGTAGTAAAGTATGATTTTTAAATGCTGACGACGACGGACTTATTCTAAAAATAAATAGTTTAATGCCATCGTTAAATGGAAGCAGAAAAACATCGTCAAATGTGAGGATATAATAATTTTCAATAAAAGTTTAATTCTCGTTCCAAGGTCATGTTGGAAGTAAATGTAGTGACGTAAGAAAAGATATTTTTAAGTATCTTGAATGCGTAATACTGGATTTTTAATGAATATATGAAGGGAATGGGACAAAACGACAGTTTGTAAAGCAAACTAGAACGGATATTGGCACATAACACAATAAACGGTACCAGATAACTGCCACATACTTTCTCCCAGTTGAAACTTTATACATTCCCAAGAGTAGCATAGGAGGTGGTTATTTAGAATTGCAAAAGTAGGGCATACCATGGAAAATATTAGATGCATGTAACACACATCCATATTATATTATTATTATTATTAAAACTATTCGATCGATTTCGAACAAATTTGCACCAAACATGTCAATTAGGCCTGTATAGATGCAAATTTTGATCAAAATCGTTAGAGGCGTTTTTGAGAAATTTAGATTTTTCTAGTTTTTTGGCCATTTTTGGGGGGGTAAAACCCTTAAAAATCAAAAATTTGAAAACATTTTTTTTAAAACGCCTGGAGATATTCCAGAACTACACCTGCATACCAAATTTCATCAAAATTGGACCGTTGGTATGGTCTCCAGCTCTGTACACATCCTAACAGACACACGGACAGACATCACCAAAAAAATTTGTTTTGGGGTTCAAGGAGCACCAAAACAAATAATTCCACTAAAAATATTTTTTTTGGTTCAGGGAGCATCAACACAGATAATTCCACTAAACATTTTTTTGGGGTTCAGGGAGCACCAAAACAGATAATTCCACTAAAAATTCAAATTCGAAAATTGATACAAAAACAATACTTTCTCTATATACTACTTATAGGGGGGAGAAAGTAATAAATAAAAAGCAACATATTTTCTATTTTTGATAAAGTCTAGAATTTGATCTAATTTTATTATTATTATTTTTTTTTTAAGTGTAAACGTCTATAGGTGCACCCGCTTCCAAAAAATTTGGCTGGCGATGAATCGGATTTTACCGTAACACATTTTTCCGTCACCCTCTACTGTATATAGTAAACATGTGTATATAGCAGAGTATATAGTTTACTTGGTAATACCTCTTAAATGGACACTGGGCTTTTTCATTTTGAAAGTTGTTTTAAAATAGTTTACTTGGTAATACCTCATAAATGGACATTGTGCTCCCTCATTTTACAAGTTGTGCTAAAATAGTTTACTTGGTGAAATGGACATTGTGGTTCCTTAATTTGTAAATTGTGTTAAAATAGTTTACTTGGTAGTGTTAAAATAATCAAATTTTGTGTACTTTGCGAATTTGTTCTATGCAGGCTTTTTTTAGCAAACAAAATAATGTCCATAATATATTTTATATTTATCAGAATATCGCGATCGAAGTTTCCACTTCTCCCGTGTGATCTTAAGCACACCTGGATTCTTCTTTAACTAACAACTCTAAAAATTTTGTTTATGCTAAATTTCAAGGATATAGGCAACTATTAGGGAGTAATGTTTTTTGTAGATAGCTGGGTTGTCAAAAAATATTTTTTTAACTGTTTCCACCAGATGTTAAAACTCTCCTAAGTGCATCAAACCAGAGCTCTTAAATTCTACAATTTAATTCAATTTAGGTTCAATCTTCAATATTTAATTACAAACAGTCTGTACATTCATGAAATCAATTCCACGTTTAACCTTCAAATCGCAACAAACCAAACCATTTACATACTTGTTAAGCTTCGGCCTGCCTAAACATATTCTTTCAAATGGTTCAGTTACATAAATTGGCCTATTTCTATTTCTCCCTCTTTTAACTTCAACTTCAACTAGACATAAAAGCAGAACTATAACTATCACTAGACTCATAGTTATAATCCAAAATAGTACTTACAGTAAATATTTTATCTATTTCCCTCGCATAAACACCATTGCTAAACTGTCCTGCCGCCATGTTTTTCATTGAACTTAAACTCACGAGGTTTAAACAGCTTTTAACACGTTCGCTACCGAGTGTTGCACATATGCATCGTACTGTTTTTTGCTACAGACTAACTTGACACTATTAAGTAATACACAGATCTCTGTTAAGGGAAAACAGATCTCATTCTCTTTACTAGGAAACGTCGGACGGATGGTCTGTACATGCCCAGTCTACTGGGACAAAGACTTACATGCTCCGAAACAACTAAATACTTAGGTGTCACCCTAGACACAAAGCTGATCTGGAGTGAACACATAAGATGAAAGGCAGCAAAAGCGTGTAACGCTTTCTAGGCATGCAGAAGAGCGATTGGAAGCTCATGGGGGCTTCGGCCCCAGATGATGAACTGGCTCTATGTTACTATAATAAGACCGTCTCTAACTTTTGCCTCTTTAGTCTGGTGGCCTGCTACCAGGAAGGAATGGGCAAAAAGAGAACTTAATAAAGTACAGCGGATGGCCTGCCTTGGAATCACGGGGGCCATGAGAACGACCCCCACAGCGGCCATGGAAATCCTGTTGGACCTCCCACCTCTGGACCTCATGGTACAGGGGGAGGCTAGTAAGGCCGCAATGAGATTGAACACAGAAGGGAGTTGGTCAACATCTCTTGCAAGAAATGGACACGGTGAGTGTCTGAACAAGATACTGGAGTGGGATCCGATGCTGCAAGCCGGTACGGACTACATGACTCCTAAGTATAACTTCAATAGCAGATTGGAGGCTATTTTTCCGGCTCGGGAAGAGTGGCTACGGAAACAAGTAGATCTTGGAAATGAACAAATCTGGTTCACGGACGGGTCTAAAACAGACAAAGGTACGGGAGCCGGAATGTACATGCATAAAGGACCGTACACCCAGGGAAGATACTCTATGTCGCTGGGACTATACTCTACGGTCTTCCAAACGGAGGTATACGCAATACTTGCATGCGTAAAACGAATACTGGAATCAGGAAGCATGAGCACAGATGTTGCGATATGTTCTGATAGTCAGGCGGCTATAAAGGCCATTATAGCTACAAAAACAACATCAAAACTGGTCTGGGAATGCCAATTACTGCTGGATAAGTTGTCAAGCAGTAGGCAAGTAAGACTTGTTTGGGTCCCTGGACATGAAGGAGTGGAAGGGAATGAAATAGCAGATAAACTGGCTAAGAGAGGAGCAGGAACTCCTCCGATGGGCCCAGAACCAATGATAGGAATATCAAGAGGCTATGGGAAAGAAAGTGTAAGAAAAAATGTTCAATCAGATGGAACGGTACTTGCGTAGATGGAGAGAGACGGTAAGAGGTCAGAGACAGGCACACGACTTCATTGAAGGCCTGGATGGACGCCAAAGCAGAACACTGCTGGGTCTTGGCAGGCCAGAAGTGAGGTTGTTGGTCGGTCTACTGACGGGACACAACTCTCTGAGGAGGCACCTCCACCTAATGGGGCTGGAGAACAACCCATAATGTCGAAGGTGTGGAGAGAGCAGGAAACTTCTTTCCACGTTCTATGCGAATGTGATGCCCTCGCATCAATGAGGCATAAATATCTGGGACAAGGATACCCTGACACCAGTCATATACAAGAGGAAGGCCCCCTCGGACTTCTTCGGTCCGTCCAAAAAGGGCGGGTTTGATGTGAACTACTGCCTGGACATGGGGCACAGAGGACCTCATGGTTTAGGTGCAGTGGGTCCCGGTGGTGGATCACATAAACCCCCTTTATAATAATAATAAAGTAATACACATAGACTGGGTCAAACAGTTGTGACATTCGCCACAGACCACGAGTATGATTTTGTTCAAATGAGCTAACATAACTTTTAATAACCTAAAAGGTATATCAAGCAATACCCATTTGATTTTTTTTTTTTTTTTTTTTACTGTTTTCAGCGTTTTTGAAGTCATCATATATATATGTGACGTTCAGTCTATGTCAAGAAACATAATAAGTTTCTTTGTTAGACACTGATGCAATGTTAGTAGGTAAAAGAAAATGTTTGAAAAGTTGCACAACCAATAAAAATTAAGACTAAAATACAAAGGCGGAAAAACAGAATTCCCAGGAATTATTACATGAGAAAGGGGAGTAAAGATTCCTGAGAACTTCAAGTCTTCACATTCCCACGCAACAAAACGGAGGGAAAACAACCAAGAACTGTGGCGTGAGGAAGGAGTAATTTTTATGAGAACTTAACGTCTTCACGTTCCCACGTTCAAAATCGTCAAAGTTACAGACCAATCACCGCATATAAGCGGCAGACCTTCTTACATACTAATACCAATAAATCAAGTCTTTAAAATATCCTAGGGCTTCAAAATTAGCAGTTAAATAGCAAAATAACACTGCCACAAATACGGGATGTCAGTCTATTTCAATTAGGCCAGGTGTCGCACATTTGCGGCAGCAGTGTGTGGATAGAAACCGGCCGTCGCATATATGCGACGCTAGTCTCAGCATACCGAAAAATTTTACAATGGTGGTAGCGAACGTGTTAAAGTATTCAAAAAGCTGAAAATAAATTAATACAAATATTCAACATTTCTAAAATGTTTCTAATATTCTTGACTGCAATTAGTTTTATGGTGAGGTTAGAAATGGTGAAGCTGTACAAATTAGTATTTAATCAGGAGTGATGGGAGAAAATACGAGTCAGTATAGAAAATGTAAGAAAGGGGACAAATAAGATGTTTGACACTCTACTCCATGGCTTTAATAGTCGATACCAAGAGAATTATTAGATCCTTTTTGGAGTAAAAAGAAATATTGTAATCCTGCTCTTGCTATAATTCCAATGAATGGCATTAAAAAGTGTAATGTGAAAAATTGTGTTAATGTTGCATTACCTAGCTATGAACAGGTCACCACTCAATCGCCATTTCCGTGAAAGTATCGGAGTATACAAATAATATTTTCCATTGCTCTCGCCATGGGTCACCGCGTAGTTTCTAAATTACTACGTTATTGTCACAGATAAACAAACATTATTGCTTCAGAGTAAGGCACGTGTATTTCGATAGGGGATTTGGTCAGATCAGTACGTGGACAGTTTGGGCTTGTAGATAAACAAGGGCAGGTTGAGGGGGTGACAAAATGTACGACTCCAAAATAATTTTTGCCGGCATACAAATTTTGTTTTCAGCCGCCCTTGAACTAAGCAGCTAACTCAATTGTTAACAATACAAACAGTTACTAACAATCCACAACTAAAACCACCAAACTAACACCAACAGCAAACATCACTAACCCTTGTCTCCAGTAGACGCCGTGGAAACGGATCCAGTCGTACTATTGCATACAATCACCATGTCTTTCTTTTCCTTCTCTATAAAAGGTGTACTGTTCTGATCGCCTGCTTCTTTATCATCTTTCATCAGTAGTCTCTCTTTCTTCTCGCGTTCATAGTCTTGTAATATTTTGATTTGTTCTTCTTCGGTCAGTTCTATATGTTCGCTTAGACTCTCTTCTGAAACAAAGTCTGTACAAAAGATAGTTGAAAAAGGTAAATTTGATAAATTCTATTAAATCAATTCAAAATCTTTGATATATTAGGTTGCAAATGAAATTAGTTTTATGTAAGATCATTATAATTCAAGTTTGCAATTAAAATAATAAACCCCAAGAGTTAGACGGGTACAAAAAATACTCCTTCCAGAAAATTTTACACAGATGGTATGTCCAAAAAGTAAGTTTAATTTCCAGTTTTATCCGCTAAAGCACTGCGATCGCAGTTCCGCACATCCATTTCCATCACTCCGAGTCAAGGAGAAGGAAATGAGGTATTTTGAGATTGCAGTCGGTTGTGTGTGCTTTGTAGTGTTTGTTTATAATGTTGGCGTTGATTGAAAATCAAGACGTTTGTGAAATCAGATCTGTGATTCGTTTTCTGAATGCAAAGAATGTTAAACCATCTGACATTTGTAGACAAATCTGCGAGGTTTATGGAGAAAATGCAAATAGTGATTCAATGGTGAGAAGATGGATCCGTCAGTTCAATGAAGGACGTGATCAAGTGCACGATGAAGAACAAAGTGGACGTCCATCTTTGGTTACTGTGAACTGGTTCACGAAAATACTAAGGAAAACTGTAAGTTTACAATTAATACTCTTGCTACCGAATTTCCGCAAATTTCACCATAACAAACTCATGAAATTGTTATTGAAAAACAGGTTTTTCGAAAACTTTGCTCAAACTGGTTGCCTAAAATTATTACGAAACAACACAAAAATGGATGGGCAGTGCAATTCAGTTTTTGACATGTTACGACAAAGAGGGTGATAACTTTCTGTCTCTGATAGTCACGGAGGATGAAACTTGGGTCGCTTAGGACACCATTGTTTTTTCCCAGAATTTTATTTAAACTATTTTTCAAAAATAGGGAAGGTGATAGAATTTTTAGCAATCATTTTAAAAGTAACTTGAAAACTAAAAAAAAATCTAAAAAGAATATATTTGATGTCCTACAACAGGAAGAATGCCTTCAAAAATTCATTTCTTTTTTATTTAACTAAAAATCCTCTTTTAAAAAATGGCATATGACAAAATATAGACAAAACTTTCTTATACAGTAGAACCTTGATAATTCGAGTCGCAGTAGTTCGAGGGTCCGGGTATTTCGAGCAGTGTTTGTAGAATTAAAAAACAGCTTTTTAGACTATTTTAAAGCTTTTAAATCATCTATTAAAGCACACTTTCAAATTTACATTGTTACCGCCACCCTATTGTGCGTTTAAACTGGTAACTAGTCTTTTGAAGGTTACAATGGATCAAAGTGACTGGATTATGTTCACTTGGCGACACACTACAACTCACAGGTAGGTAATGAGTCAACATTGAGTCTCGCCGACGCCGCTTATATCTCATGCCAGCTCAGACCTTCTCCCCATACTTGACTGTCTCCCCCTCTTGTTATTCTAAAAATAGTTCAATTTCAACAGTAAACTGTCAGTTCCCACGGAAGTACGCGCGCTACGCACATCGGTGTTTTGTACAACATTGTCGATTAGTGAGTGCATACTTTACTGTTTCTGTTAAAAGTGTTTTAGTTTTAAAAGTTTTAATTTTGATTGATTTTTTAACGATGAAAAGCTAAAAGAAAGTTTGTGCCAATTAAAATTAAATTAAATTAGATCCCTTGAAAAGACTACACAATGGTAAAACCTTGAAGAAACTTGCTTTTGAAGTATCTGCAGGAAATGGCGCCGTAATAGAGATAAATTCAAAACATTTCCTACTATCAAATGTTCTAATATTTTGACTAATTAAAACATTAAAAATTATAGTATTCCTTATTTTTGTAGATTAGACGTACAGTCAGCCCCAATTATCCAGGTTCTACTGTATGCCTTATTTACTCGTTTTAATCCTGCCACATCGATATCCTTCAACTGCCAAGTGTTGTTCGAGGTTTTGCAAGAATATTTTTTTAAACTCAGTAAAAATATCTCCTTATTGAAAACTTTAATGTAATATATATAATTTTTATCTAAAATAATTAATAATAATAATAATGTAATAAAATGAAACTTACAAACTGGTTGGTTTGAAGTACACAAGATAGAATATAAAAAAAAGTTTACACAAAACAAATTTCTTATGTTGCGGCTCCAGAAACGTTATGATTATTTATATTGTGAATATAAAAAATGTTCAACATTTTTTCTAAACAAGAATATATTGGTTAATGAATTGGGAGAGTTATTTATTTGTAAAGAATCCATATTCAGGGAGTAGAAATTTGAACTCACTTTTGTCCAAAGTATAAGGCATAAGATTTGGATGAATGGTTATTGTTATTATTTCACTGTTTTAGGTGTATGTAGACAGTTTGAATAAAATATATGTTCACATATCCTTAGTAAGCAGTATCACATGCAGTTTAACTTGACTGTAGCGTCAACATAGGCACCGAACGAATGAGGTTATAACGATGTACCAACAGGAAAACATTACTGTAATTTTAAAAAATACTAAAATTACAGTAAAGTAAAGCCTCGGTTAACCGAACTTAGGTCAAACGAAACCCGGGTTATCCAAAACGCCTCCGAAAATCGGAAATCCAAAAATAATATCCCTATTGTATGTACAATATTTAATTTTTGTTTTTTTAAATCAAAATTAGAACCTTTTTCTACAATTTAAACATCTATTAGAAATTAAGTAACGGCTTTAAAAAAAATGTGCCAATGTCAAACTTTGAATTCAGTTTTTTCAAAACTTGAAAAATGTTAGAAACATTCAATGGCCCTTTCCATTGATGTCGGGCTGCTTATTTTTTCCCTTCTCAGAATCAAACCGTAAAATAAACAAACTGCGTATTTTTATTCACAGGTTTATTTATAAAACGTTTCACACAGAGTAACTGAAAATTTATTTTCAACGTTTTACACACAAAAAGTAGGTTGAAAATGTGGAAAAATGTAATCTCTGGATGGTCCCGTCAAAGTCGGTAGAGGGGGTTCCACCATAGAAAGACGCTAACTCTCCCACCCCTCCTAAGGAACAATTCACACCGACATTGCCGACGCATGCTATGCCTGCTATATATCGCAAGCATACGCCTGGGAAGCGATCACAACTAAGTAAATGTCTCGCCAGGCTATGCGATTGAGTGGTTTATGAGTTCAGTGGCATCGCATCTTAATAGGTAACGTTTACTACAGTATGATATATTTACAAAACATTACAATTTAAAAATGTTTATTGAAATTAAAGTAAAATATTTTGTAGGTTTATGACGTTACAACTGAGTGGTTAAAATATTTATTGATGTTAAATCAGGGGTTTATAATAACGTAAAAGATAACGATTTGACCGGACGTAAAAAATATGTCGCTATGTTAAAACCAAGTTCGACAGTATATGTTTATATTAATCTCATTAGAATAAGAGCCAAGCGAGAAGTGTCTTTGATAACGAAAAGATTCCTTCATAATACACACTACAACAGAACTATAAAAATTGCTTTACTACTTCGAAGGAGATTTAGACTGGAACCCACACTAGGTAGCCTACTTTCCCCAACCTATGGTAGGATTTTTTAAAACAATTGTTCTTGTAAACTCACTCTCACAGAAATTTTGTCTTGTGTTATAATAAAAATCGGACTCTAAATAAAACTACCTTTCTCCCATTGTATTGTTTCAACGGCTTGTTTGTCCCTTTCTTCCCTGCGTTCTCTCGCTGCTTCCTCGTCTTCGATTAAACCTTTGCGGAACAGAAATCTTTGCCAGAAGAGATCATGACTAATCTATAACAAAAATTATACATTTACAATAACAACGTAGTTTTATTTTTTGTTATTCAGACATTTGTCATCATTTGTGTGTTAAAAAATCAACACACGACGTTTCGGGAATATGAATCAACTCCTGTTATCAAGTGACTAACAACTAAGGGAACATAAACCCAGAGATCTAGGAATATGTAAAGAAAACAAGTAAAGCTTGTACCACTAACCTTGACCATCTACATAGTACATCTCAGAGCTGAAACTGAGAAGTGAAAAAACACAATTTATGACAAACACAGAAAAGCACAAACACACACCTGTAATATATGTGACTATCAGAGGAATAATATTTTTGAATTAAGAGTCATTTTGGGTGGGTAGTGGTAAACTAAAGTTTACATTTGTCTAGGCTAAATTTATTAACTTCAAAACTTAATAAATATATAATTTCATAGGGATATGCAGACAATACATTTTTAATAAAGTAAAAATAGTATTTACATAACTTAAAGAATGCAGACTTAGTAATTATTCGTATTAATCGTTAATTTTTGTGACGTAAGCCTTAAAGCAGTACATAGACATAACGTCGCCACTGGTGAACGCTGATTGGTGGAAGAAAAACATGTGAGTTGCACGTGGACAAGAAAAAACTCTGATTGGTTGAAAATTGAAGATGCGAAGGCTGTAGCTGGACAACTGTAGTTGCCAAGCGCTTCACTCTTCCCTGGAACATCTAGTAAGTCGGACCTGTAGGGCGGTGCTCTCGGGTTAAGTTTAGAATGGCCGTTAGTAATTAAATTAGTATAAAAATCTGTGAAATTCGTGAATAATTAACAGAGCACTGGTTAGTGCAAAGTTGTGCAATGCGAGACAATGTGCGAAGTGGCGCGAGACTGAAATAAGTGGACTAACAACGATAAACTGTGTTACTAGAGGCTTTATTTGTGACTGACTATTAATCAATTTATAAGTGGACTTTGACAGGTTTAGTATTTGTATTTTTATAACTGTGCACAGAAATCAGTTAGTAAAATTTAAGTTATTCTATTGTCTGCATTCAGTTCATGTATGTTTTTTTATAGATAATAAATGTTGTTGAATGTTTTATATAAGAAATCAGATCATGTACGATTGTATAATGAAGATTTGGATAAATTTGTATATTCTATTTTTTATATGTTGAACTTCCTAAGCATGGTTGAGTAAAAGGGTTTTATCAGTCATCATGTCTTCCTAATTTATTTCTTCTCCTTTTCATGTATCTGACTACTTTTGTAGCAAACGAATCCACGGTAAATTCAGTGTAATATTAAGGTTAACTATATTTTTTACATGTTGTGCAGTGTAACACAGAAAATGGCGGCGGATGAACGGCGATGATTTTGTGTATTCTATAACCACAGATTATAGGTGACATGATGTCATTGCTCGAAGCCTCAGTAGTTGGTTTATCTGTGAATATACAGTGCATAGAAGTACATATATACATAGATATGAAATGGACACTGGGTGACAGCTGTCTACAGACGACAGAACTGTTGTCATTAAGGTTATATTTTTATTTGGAGGTTAGGTTTGTTTGTTGTTTATGAATATTAAAGTAAAGTGAATTATTAAGGTAATTGAAAGATATTGCAAATGGAAATACAAGTGAGTAAGTATTTATTTCATATATAAATATCTTTTTGTTTACATTTTTTGATTTAGAGCAATTTTTTTTAAATTTCCAAATTTATATTTTATTTTTATTCTTTTTTTTAATTTATAATTTTTTTTTTTTTTTTTTTTTGTAACCCTATGTTACACACCTGAAAGCATACTATGTGTTTACAGACCAAAGTCAGACTAACAACTGTTTGGGTGCAGAGGGAGTGGGCCTATTGTTCATTAAGTTTAGTTTCCTGGCCCTCGGCCGAGTAAAGATTACGTGAGTCACTTGATAACAGGAGTTGATTTATATTCCCAAAAGATTGTGTATTCATTTTTTAACACACAAATGATGGCAAATGTCCGAATAACTAAAAATAAAATTGAACATCAATCATTAATAAATTATAACTTCAAACAGAGAATGCAGTTTGTTGTAAATGAGTTTTAAAGCATACAAACTAAGATAGTAAGTGTTATAAGGATATGTAAGGAAGCAAAAAGATATTTAATTTGCAAAAACATTAATTTTAAAACACAGATTTTTAAGAGAGACTTACAACAGACTTATTCTCAAAAACTTAAGTCTATCTAATAATCTTTTATAGAGGTACTAATTACAAAAACGTGTAAGCAGCAATGCCGCATTACTACAGCTGAATTTTCTATCAGGGAAATCAATTTATAAACTGTACCAAAAATACCTTTGCACAGGTTTACAGTAAATTTAATTGCCTTTCGAATGATATAACACACATTGTACTCCAGCTTATGAGTAGTAGAAATTGCACAATTACCTTACATGGATAGTGAAAAAATCATTTATCGGAAAATTCCAATTAATTTTGTTCTTTGTTCCGGGAACTGTACCAAAAATACCTTTGCACA
>JAGFPH010006376.1:22052-39698 GCA_018207615.1 Philaenus spumarius | reverse complement strand
TATAATAAATTTAATTGCCTTTCGAATGACATAACTCACAAATTGTAGTCGGGCTTATGAGTGGGAGAAATCATGCAATTTACTCGTTCTAACTTTGCCATTTTGGGTTGAATCAAATAGGCCGCCATTTTGCGCCGAATCGAAAAATGAAAAAATCAGAATCTGGGAAATCCTACAAGGACCCTTTCACCAAAACTTCAGCAATTTTGAAGCATATTTACTACCACTTATCAATCCGGCAATAAAACATATATGCATATAAATTAATGAATTTTGGGTATTGTCTCCTAATGGTCTGAAACGCAAAGAAACTAAATCCTACCCTCCGCAGACCATTCATTCATTCATTCATTCATATGTGGGCGGTCCAAACACCTAATGCACTTCAGCCTCATGGGCTTTTTGCGCTCCCACCTTAAAGGATGTGAAGACCCCTAGTTGTCCTTGTCAAGATCCATAAGCTCGATGAACTTAGAGATCTTTTTGATAATGTTCTCCTGGGGGATGGTTTGGCCTTTGGTCAATTTCCCAAAGATTCTGTAGCTTACCTGTTCAAGTCTCTCACACTCAAAAATCAGGTGTTCAGCAGTTTCCTCCTGCAGACCACACTTTCTGCATTTAGGATCTCCGGTAAATATGCCCATCCTTAGCATATGTTTCCTAAGATGGCCGTGTCCTGTAATTAGGGCTACTACCTTCTTTATACTACACCTGCTCAATGTTAGGATGTCAGATGCAGTCTGCCTAGATGGACCTAAAAGTGAAAGCTTGCTCATCCTCAAACCTGTGATGCCCTTCCACCTTGTTCCATGTTCTAGTTTTGCCCATTCGGCTACAGCCTGCATGGCTGTTGCCTTGTTTGCCAGCTTTTCTGCACACTCGTTCCCATCTATTCCAACATGCCCTGGAACCCAGCAGAGTGTGACCCTGTTGAGACCTGCTAGATGAATTATGGATTTGACGCATTCCCAGACCAGCTTAGACCTGAACTCAAATGAACTAAGAGCTTTCAAAGCCGCCTGGCTGTCTGAATAAATACAGATTTCTTTATTGATGTGTCCGAGTCTGATGTTCTCCCTTGCACATTCTAATAAAGCAACTACCTCTGTTTGGAATACTGTTGGGTAGATCCCCATAGGAAGGACACATTCCCGTCCTGGATCCCCACCACATATTCCTGCTCCAGACTTACCTTTAGTTTTTGAGCCGTCCGTATACCACTCAAGATCGAACTTCGGGAGGGGTCTCTTTCCATCCAACCATTCCTCTCGACTGGGTATTACCACTCTGAATGGCTTTTGGAAGGAGTATTGTACTTTCATGTGGTAGAGATCATGTCCAATGTCCCGTCTCTAGCAACCAATGTTTTAATTCTAGAATGTCCCAGATTCCTTGGGTTACGTATCCAGAGTTCTTCACATTGAAGGCGATGTGCACTCTTCCTAGCTACTACCTTTACAAAGAGGTCCAGCGGAAGAATGTTGAGACAACAGTCCAGAGTCGCTCCGGGGGTGCTACTGATAGCTCCTGTGATGGCCAGACAGGCCAGGCGTTGAATCCTCGCCAGCCCCGCCACCACACCCTGTACCTCTGTTCTAGTCCACCACACAATGGCGCCATACGTCATGGCGGGTCTCACCACAGAGATATAAAGCCAATGCATGAGCCTTGGCAAACATTCTCCGCAGACCAACCGTTTCCAAGTTGGGTCGAGTGTAATACCTCTCACATTCTTAGAAAATTCGGCTAATAAACTTGAAAAATTATAATTTAAATGTCAGTTAACCCTATATCTGGTACATAGAAACCACTCAACTGACTATTATTATCAAGGGTCTTATTCAATACTTGCACATATTAACATTTGAAAATCTGTAGAACATATTCCATTCAAGTAAAGTAGCGGTTTTCATTATTATACTATTCTTATTATTATATATTCTTGTTCAGAAAACTACAGAAAACAGTGGGATGTAGACAAAATATTTTTTTTTTTATTTAAAGTTGAAAAATTTGGGCTTTTGGAAAAATTAAAAACATTTCAATAAATCCAAAATGTATAGCGAAAAAGTTTTTTTACATGAAACTATAAAAAAGTTTTTACTTTCAATAAAAATATTTTTCTTTAAATTGTAAAAGTGAGCAATTTTTAAAAAATTACTTATATCGGTAAATTAATAAGACGTGAAACAGAAGCAAGGATGCGCAGTTGAATACTGAGCTAATGCACTTGTACGACCTTGAGCAGCTGTTCAGTGCTGGTGCTATGAAAACGTCTTTCGGATAGCTAGTAGTACTACCAAAAACATCAGTGTCGTTACATTGATTTATATAACTATTTTACAGGCATGTGTAACTTATTAGATGTTCATGGTTGTGACCAATTTACTGTGTAGGTCTAAAAACAAATATTGTAATAATTATTCCAGATATGACCTTCTAAGTTCAAAACGGCAGCCTGTATATGTTTTCAGTATGGATAGTAGCCGATGTAATATATGTGAGTTTCAGGGATTTTAATCATTTAAATATGGGTATAACGTAAAGGGGGTCACAATGTAAATTTTGGACATTTAGCCTATTTTAAAAAACTTAGTAATTTCATAAAAAATAATAAACATAGAAATTCAAAGGGAAATGCAGACGTTTCTAATAAATAACATAAAATAATAAATATTACTTAATATCTTATCTCAAATTTAAATTCAATCTTGTTTAAATTATTCAATTGTAATTCACGATGTTTCAAAATACAAAAACATTGAACAGTGTTGGGGAAGTTTGAAGAAGTGATTCACTAAATTTCTAGCCCATGATTAATAAATATTGAAGACTATTACAGACATTAAAAGAACTAAACTTGATACATTATGTTGGTAGCATGTGTGATTCATCTATGTGCAGAGACAGAATTTTGGTCTGAGAAGTTGGTAATAGGCTATGCTAGAGCTAGGGGGACATATTGCGGTCCCCTGGCTTTCGGCTCGTGATATGACGTCATACAGGAAAGGACGCTAAGAAGAAAGAACCCTTGTTCTCAATTGTGGTACAGACTTAGTACAGTACAGACCTGTTGCAGGTAATCTTGTGAAATGTTTTCACAAAGTGGTTTTTAGCGGTAGTTGAGGTATAACTACCGTTAAACTATGTTTTAATGAAACTAGAGACAGTGCCGTGCACCTTTTTATAAAACAATGTAAATTTGTGTGTGATCTAGTACAAAAGAATTAACTTTGAAAGTTTGAGTAATGGTGTGGCGTAACTTCAGCATTTTTACATAAAGATTTTTCAAACGAGTGTTCCAGTGAATCAAAATCGACGAGGCTAGAGTGCAACGAACTGAAAAATAATGGGGTTTTCTATTTTAAATTAAATTCAAAAGTGTTATAAGTCTTTTTTCTCTTTTTTAAATTCATTTTTAAAGTGCACTATAAAACAAAATTTCGTAAGTAATAAATTAAGTTTAACTAAGTCTGCATTTGAATATTTTAATAATATAAGTTGTTATAGGTTTAGAATGAAATGATTAATAATTAGCATGTATGTTTGAGTGTCTGATTGTGGTAAGCGTGGTGATGATTTGTCAATATAATTTATTCATTTATTTGTATGTTTTTGCAAATTAGAATGACGCATTAAAGTATTAATGCCAACTACTATGCTTTCTTAATTTGAGTTTTCTACTTTCCAAAAGTACTTTATGGTAAATCGAACCTTGCAATTAGAAAATTAATTTCAGTGTATTTCATAAGTAATATAAAATGGCGTCGGTCGTTGGTGAACGTGATACGTTTGGCGGCAAAGGTTTCTATGTGCAAAGACATAGATGCCAAGCCTCCAGACGAGTCCATTTGTAACCAACTAACTGTACGCACAGATGTGATAAATTAATGTGTAACAGAGATTTGATAGTCAACTGTTATAGACACAGATCTGACTGCAACATAACCTAACTTCAATTTTGGGGTTATGTTTGATTGTTTTTGTTAAGAAATAAGGGAATAATGTGTTGTAATATTTTGAATTAATAATTAAATAAGTAAAGTATATGGATTGAAGGTAGGATGTTTCAAATAATTGTTACGCAGCTAAGGTTATTTTTTTTTTATTAAAATCAACTTAGAAAAAACTTGTCAAAATTAATTTTTTTTTTTATTTTTCTATTAATAAATTTGTTTGTAAACGGCTTGTGTAAGCACAGCACGTTACACCGACTTGTGTCCCATACCCATCATCACAATCCTCTACTGACAGTCCCCCCCCCCCCTTAGTGAACCATTTCATGTTTGGTTAATTTCTATACCTATTGAAAATTGTACAGAAAATTTAAAATACAAAATTAGTTTTTGTAAACTTTGTAATATTATAGAGGACAAAATTTTCTACAATTAACTAATTCACAATAATTATAATAAATAAAACACAACGCCAAAACAAATTAAACACATCACACTAAATAAACAAACATTGTAACTAGAAAATCAACTATGCTACAATGCTTTGTCATAGATTCCAAACTTTGGTACAGTTTTTGCATGATTTTTATAAGTCATACAGTAATGTAATATATACCAAATTATTAGTTAGAATGTCACTAGTAAGCTGATATATAATACAAACCTTTAAAATTATATTTTTTGATGTACAAACGATGCATGAAGTAAACGACAGCTGCAGTACCTTTACCAGATTCAAGGTTGATGAAATTTATTTGTACCAACATAATTATTTAATTAAATTCTGAGCACTAAATTTACCTCATTAAAAAAAATATTATGTTACAGTGTTTAATTCACTTACATGTTGGGGCACTAGAGTCTCGTAATTTTCTTGTAAGGCAGAATTAGCAGCTAACAGTCTAGAAAGTTTCTCCGTTGACATTTTATCATCTTCCAGCACCGACTTCCAAGCTTCAAACTGTTGCAGTTGGTCGCTGGTTATTTCTTCAGTAAACGTGCGTGGGTTGGTCGCCAGTCCATATATCCTTGACTTTAACAGAAATAAACCATTGAAAATTGTTACACCAATCTTCATCTGCATAAATCTCATAACAAATATATATATTAAGTAAGATAATAAATATCAAGCACGTTTCAACGGGAGCTGTAAGGTAAGTTATTAAATTTAGAGAAAAAGTCTTACAATTACATTTCCCATCAAGAGCTAGATATGGTGGGTGAAAAGACTGAGAACGGCTTAATATTTCGTATACAAGGAAAATTTTAAGATAGATGTGATTGAGGAACCTACCCTAAGTAAAATTACTATTTTATTAAGATGTCAAAAATTTAGTCCGCCATCTTGGATCTGCCATTTTGGATGTAATTTTTTTAAATAGGAAAATGGTCATGTGATACATCATTTCAACGTAGAATTTTAAGACAAAATCAATGGTGTAAATCACACATCCATATCTCAAACCGTTCTGAAGATATTTGCATTTATTTACATTGAAACATATCATTTCATGTAAAAATTAAATAAAGTACATTAAACTTATTACCTATCAAATTTTATTGTAAAAAAATTAAACATTATCAAACAATCATAACGTATTAATTTAATGTAGATCAATTTTAACAATTATAATAATAATAAACTAGCTGACCCGAGCGAAGTATTCGCATTCTAACTTACTTAAATCCCACTTAATTATATATTTAGTATCGTATAGTGCGTAATTACTGTGTCATGGGTATAGGTGAGGGTTGAAGTAAAGAATAGATGTGTTTAAATTGTATATTATCAGTGTTGCCAACGCCAGGAAAATATCCCTACAACTTACTTGATCTTACATCACTGTTACTTTCGAATTCTTTATTTATTTATTTTTTGTATTTTTTTCGTATAATTGTATTTTGTATATTTTTCCGGTGTAGCGGTTAAGGAAAGCTTTAAAATGATGCTTAATTCATGTAATTTGATGATGTATTAAGGAAGTTATGGCGTACCAACAAAAAAATGGCCTTGAGAAAAAATATATGTGATAATAAATAAACAATATTAATAAATTAAAAATAAAGTACATTAAAAATCACTACCTATGAAAATTCAATGTTCGATACATTGAAAGCAAAAAGCAAAAACTTCCTTTTTTATCATACCTTTGCGTAATTAATAATAGCAGGAGTGAAAATTATGTTACTGTTTTTACAAAACCTTCTAAAATAAATAACAAACACTTTTTTTAAATCAAATAATTTCGATTCAAAATTCTTTACCTGTAGCCTTGTTAAATAAACAGGATTATTTCCTTGGATTAAAATGACCTCTTCGTCTCCGTCTTCTGGTGGCGGGCTCAAAACTGTACCAACTTGACCAATGAACGAAGAGACCGATCTTTTCATAGTATTGGCTGTAGAATCAGGATTATCCAACTAGAAAACAAACAAAAAAGTAGTTGGTTAATTACTGTACATGTACTAGTTTTATTTGTTTAGAAATATTTTTACTTTAAATACTACAAACAGATATGGTTAAAAAAATAACCGCATTTGCAAGGCCGGTTGAATGTTCTTAAAACAGGAATCCCATGCTTTCCAAAGTGTCTTAAGGCAATGTAGTATGGGCAGATAGGAACTGGTCATGACCAGTTCAGGAAACACCTAGCAACAGTGGGAGTTTTGTAAGGCGACCAACTCTGTCGGCTTTGCGATCAGGCCGAAGAGTCGGCAAGTCACGTCATATTTGATTGCAGAATTCTGGAGCGCAGAAGGAGAGGGCTCTTCGGAATCCAGCAACCAGAGGACAAAGAAGCTGCGTTAGAAACGTTGCAGTCGTGTCAGTTTATACACACCACTTTTATTGCATGTTATCTATTGTATCCTTACAATTTAATAAAAGTTTCACTAAGTTGTTCTTACAGTAATTGTAAAATGTCTTATGTTAGTAAAATGTAAAAAATAGGGAAATTGTAAGAAAAATTTATGGAAAATATTAGTATATTGCAAGGATAAAGTAGATAAATGCAAAAAAAAGTGGTGTTTGTAAAGTGACAAGTAAAATTTGTAATGCAGCTTACGTAGGCCAAGTTTAAACAGGCCGTAATTTTAAATGTAAGTTAAGTGTACAAGAAATTGGTTATGTCATAATGACTCTAGTTTTTCCAATCATTTAAAAACTCATTTCATGACAGATTTTTAGAATAATATCACTTTTAGAAAAAGTAGGAAATTAAATTAATTAAAAATTTTAGAGATTATTTTGTAAAAACTCCAACCCTGTACTAAATGTTCCAGTAGAATTCATGTTAAACTCACCCTCGCTGAAACCATTTAGGTCTCCCACACCCTTTTCCTTCACTTTTCTTTGTTAGCCAAGTAACTGTTCTCTTTTGTAATATTTGTAAGTCTGCTTTCTATATTTTCCTTAGTCTGTGTTAAGCTGCCTTGTCAATGCCGTCGCTGCCGAAACCACGGTCGGCAAGACTCAATACATTTTGTAGAATGTATTAAAAATTGTGTTTGTTTTTTAATTAAAATGGAGTTCTGCCAAGTACCTTCGGTCAATAGTGTAAATTGTATTTGTTAATTAAATCTTAGTAAACAAAAGTTTTCTTTTTAAAGGGGAGCGCGTAACCCCTATACCGGCCAATGTTAAATCAAGCATCTTCAAGTACATTTTTCTCAAAAAGTAAAAGTGCTACATATTTTAAATATACACCGTTTTAATAGCACACATGCTATTTGACTATTTTCAAAAAAACTGGATCATATTATGTTTTAATTTTTTTTCAAAAAAAAACTTTAAAAAAACATTTTTTTTAATAGAATCTAAAAATTTTACACTAGGGTAATGTTAAGATATGACTTGATTTTGCATGTGTTTGTAGAAAACAGTATAAAGTATGACTAAAAAACAATACTTCTATTTTTAATAGTTCCTGAGAAAAATGTACCCGCGTCAACAAAAACTAAAGTAGGACATCACCTGCAGTCGGACAAGTACAACGTATGTGATGTGGCCACAAACATTTTTATTATATTATATTAACGAGGAGTTATTCTCCGATTTTGTGTGTGTTAGTGTTGTGTGTTGTTCGAGTTCGTGTTTTATGTGTTAATACAAGCCTGACGAAGCCGACAGTGATCGGCGAAACAGCGCTGTAGCTAGTGCTACATTCACAGGACTGAAGACAATTTTGAAGGTAATTTCATTACAAAAACTAAAGTTTTGGGAAACTAGCGTTAAAAGTCAAATCTTTTCTAGAATGAGTGTGTGGCATCGTTAAAACATCCCTGCAAAGTCTGGCAATTCTGGCTGCTCAGGTCTTGTTTTTGGCCGCTTTGTTGGTTTTTTTCATTCGCAAATGTCAAAACTGCGCACCGTGTTTACTACTTTGAAGCTTAACTGTAGGCCTAGCAGTTTGTAAATAGTCAATTTACTTGAAAACCCATCACTGAAGCTCAACATAGAGTCATGTACACCTAATCTGAAAGCGTCAAGTCTCACAAAAACATTTTTGGGAATTTTTGTCCAAACCACGTTGTTAAAACTCTCGTTTGGGTTTTGTGTTCTTTTTGGTGCAGTCACTTTTTGTAAAAGATTTGGGTCTGCTAGGTACAGATAAATATTTTTGATTAATACCATTATATCATAAGTTGAGTTGTTAGCAGTGTTGCCAACACCAGAAACATAATATCCCGGAATGTACAATATCTTAGTTTGTTGTAGGTCTATGTTCAGGAATTGGCACGAGCATGAGCCAAACTATAATGGTGTGGCTTAGTTTGGTTTTTAATTTTTTAGCAGCTAAACATTTTTGTAGGCCAAAAACCCTTATATTTTTTAATTCACTTCAGTGAATAAAAAAACTAATTAAATAAGTTTAAATTCTTTTTTTGGTTACGCGCCAAGAGATCACCCACAGAAATCACTAGATACTATTTTATCTAAAAAGGAGGAAATCTAAGAGACAGCTACATGCATGTATGTAAAAATGCAGTTAAATGCATGTATGTAAATCAAAATTCAATTGTTTATTTTTTACTTGAAATGTTTTAGCACAGTTGGATTTTATATTAGGCCTACTTGTTTATGTAAAGAAATGTCTAAAATGATTAAGTAAACGTAAATTTGTAAATTTTTATTACACACAAAATGAATACAATACACCGTAATCCATTTATTTATGTTTCATAAATGCATTTGTACAATAACATTCTAATTTATAGTGCATTGATAAACTGCACAATCAGACTCCAATATTGTACATAAAGCAATGGTTAGTCATGGTGCTATTTACAATAGTGCTATTTGTTCAACTACCAAGGTCGTTGAACTGTAACAATAAGCTCTGTTGCTTGACTAGCAATCAGACTCTATTCCATTACTTGATTAGTGTGCACTAAGCCATTACTACTGTTCATTATGCACTGCTATATTTCAAAGAGCAAATGTGTGTAAATGTTTTTCAATTGACAAAGTTAGGATTTTGAGTTTTTCCCACAAATCAAGTTAATAGTTGTAAGTTGGATTTCATCTTTCTAATTAGTAAAATAGATAATGTTATTAGGCGAGCTTTGAGTACTTGTGTACGAAACTAACCATCTTTTCCTCTAGAGAATCAAATACTAGGTTTATGGTTAGTGTAGGTATTAATGCGTGAAACTCATGAGCATATTGAACACGGCACCACCATTTTATCTATTGGAAATATTACCCAACAAGAGAACTTGAAAGTACTGTTTTTGCACACTTCACTGTAAATCGTAGATATAATTTTGTTAACTCGGACTTCAGTGCTAATATTTCTGCGAGTAGAAAGAATGTGCAGAAGTATAAAATGGTGAAATAAGAAACACTGATCGATCTGAAAAACTACTTGCCCTAGTATTTGTGTGGCTCGGCAGTGACCAAGTGTGACATATTCAAAGTATTACTTGCCGACATTACAGATTTCTGACGATCTGCCTTTAATTTTTAGTAAAAACTTATGTTATTTTACTTGCTAAATAAACTTCTGTATTTTTAGAAAATGTATTATTTTAATTAATTTGTGTTAACTGTTGAAAAAGGAAGGGCAGTCTATGTACCCACAAACACTCAGTGTTGAATAAAAGAGAACTCAGGAAAACTATTTAATAATATTAAAAACAAAGAGGCAGAATTAATACAATGAGGAAAATCATACGAAAAATATAATAAATGAAGCTTAGTATAGAAACAGGTAAGTATAGAAAGCTGTTAACAGAATTAGCAAATGTAAAAAAATTTCTAAAACACCAAAGCGTCCAAACAAAAAAAATTTAATCAAAATCGCTTCATTCGTTTGGGAGCTACGATGCCACAGACAGATACACATCTAAAATACACAGCCACCGTTAAACATAATCAGATATCTAAAAAGTACAGAAACAACGTAAGTCATGTTATGAGGGCGGAATATTAAGGGAAGTGGCTGATCTTGGATTTTAGTTTTTAGTTGTCTGATTATGAAACGGCAAAACCTCTGTAACAATTATATTGTTGTTTTTGTGAAATTTTCATTTTATTTTTTAAATTATTATGGAATTTTACCAAGACTTTGGTCACACTTAATATGAAAATAGAAGTTTAAACAAATGAAAAACTACTTTTCCGATTTCAATGACATTTTCACTTATGTATTTTTACATTTCTGTATAACTAACATGTTTATTCTAAATAAGGCTGAACATTGAAAAAAGTAAAATTTTTTTATAAACTTGAATTAAATGGTGAAATCTGTTTTCCAATGTCTTTGTTTACCTTTGTGTTATTATCGAAAAACAATAGTAAGTTCAGTCATTTTTTAATTTATTATATTGATATTTAAAATACATACAAAGCATGACATATATAAGTTGTAAAAAACTTATTAAAAACCTTTTAAGCAGAATTTTACAGTATATTATTTTAAATTGTTATACACATTGTGCTTTGCATGCAGTTATTGTATACTAATTTACATTTTGATTGTCTTCTTATTAAGGGGTCGCCATTTGCACTCAATACAAAAAAACTCCTAACAACTTGGAAATTTACAAGGGAATCACTCGATCAGTGTCCTGATTTTGCATCCAGGACTACACTCAATTCCACGTTCACCGTGCAGTACCGGTTTTACGGGAGATAAGTCATGCTACTACCATTACTGGGAACATCTCGTTTATTGTCATGCGGGTTGTGTCAACCCACGCGTTGCATGGGACTAGAGGTTTTTTGGGCGGTTAATATCACTGAGACTGCCATTTGGATAACATGGCTTATGGGCGCTCCGTACTGCAAGGTGTACGTAAAATTGAGTGTAGAACCGGGTACATTGTTACACAGGCATAAATCTTCCGTTTTGGAACTGCTAATTCCAAAGAACAAGAAGTAAACATCCAACATATTCTTCTGCAATGCCCTGGTCCAGAAAATGCTGCTAGAGAGATACTGAAGGCTAAAAGTAAGGGAGAATGCAAACTCAACAAAGTACGGACAATACCTTTTGGAGACTTGCTGAACTTGTTTACGAGAGACACCGTGTGGTTGATATCACCTGACACCAGACAAAAGCACAAGACATAAGTGCATAGGCCCTTAATTTGACATTTATATTTCATATAAACATATTATTATTGTTAATCATGTAATAAAACTCTTTTTTTGTATTTGGTAAGTTATCATAAGCAACCATAATGGTTATTTTGAAACTGTGACCAAGTCATGTGGATATGTAGCTGATTTTTATGTTAAATAAGTTATAATTTGCTAGTTGTAAATGAGGATGACAGCATTATTATTGAAACACTTTTGACAAATAAACACATTTTTATAAGAATTTGTGTTAGTTTGTTCATTTATTTTAATTTGTGTTTTATGTGTTTTCTATAAATTATGTTAAACGTTTTTAAATGTGTTTTTACCACCCGACGATGGAAGAACTAAATTCCGAAACACGTGTCGTGGAATATATGTATTGAAGGTAAAACTTCAAATAAAAGGATTGCTGGCGGTAAGTAACATATTAAAAAGTTATTTTAATTTGTTTATATATATCTTATGGTACATGCATTATTACGTAAATTACTAAATTGTTGAGATCTTAATAACTTTACCTACATAATATGAACAAAAAAAACTTAACTATTGACTACCATTATGCAGTCTCAAAAATAAATTGCACATTGCAAATCTCTATCACGCTGCAGTCCTAGCTGACCTCTACTGATACACCCGCGGTAGTGATTAAAAAGTTTATAATACACCTAGTGATGTAAAATGCCCAGGCGTTTAAATGTCGGGGCAAATGCCCAAGGCATATGCCCAAATAAACTCCCAAAATCCATTTGCGCCCGGGCGTTTATCCAGTTAAAGGCTAATAAACCTAATTAATGGAAATTAATTTGAAGACCACTCTTCTAAATAACTTTGTAAACCTCTTATTATACATATTTACATAAAAGCCTATATTGAAATAAATAATTACTTGTATAATATGTTATTTTATTGGTAGGAAGTGTTGACTCTCACTTGTCAACAAGGGGAAATAATTTAGACTGAAAATAAGCTTTATAGGTTTATGAGAACCTTTTCCTATGAGACATTTGGCTTTCCTCCCAGAAGTGGTTGGCCAATGCCTCCACAATCATCCATCTTTTTCATATGTAACTACAACCTTAATTCTTGACTATCCTACCTACCTCAAGTGAAAAGTTAGTTGTTTTGGTTGTTTTTTGGTAAACATTGTTAGGCCTAAGTAAAAACATGAATGATTGTACAACAAACAAAATTATATAATATATTTTTTTTAAACCAGTGTTGGACCATATAAAAGCAAAATGAAAATAATTATTTTATATGTGCCTTTTCATGTTATTGAAATACAAAGCTGTTAAAAAGCACTTTTTTTATTAACAAAACCTTAATACTTAACTATAAATTTAATTATTCATTGATTCATTATAAATTTACCTTATGCACACATTTATGACTTCCAGAGTAGAAACCTGCTTAAGTAGCCAGAGTAGAAACCTGCTTAAGTAGCAGTTAGTAAATTATATATTGTTTAACAATACTGCCATAAAATGTTTATTCAAAACACCACATTGAAAATATTACAAGTTTTAGGGGTTTATTTGAATGGTTTAAGTTGTTTGTCAACTTATCTCTTGATAATGACCCCCCTCCCTTAAAATGTTAATTTTAAGAACACAACTAAGCACTGAAGGCAGTTAAAGATTAAAAAAATGAACTATAATAATTAAAACATGAAATATAATAGTTAAAACTGCCTTAAACTAAATTTTTTACAAACGCCCAGTTTTTGGGCGCTTATAAGTCGCTTTGGGCAAATGTCCGGGCATATGCCCATTTTTAAACGACCAGCCCACTGGGCATATGCCCGGCCCACATCACTAAATACACCTACAATATACCTACATCTGTTTTGTACATTTTTTGGGGACATTTCTTTCCTTACTGTTTGTATTTATCTTGTTGGTTTATCTCCACCGCGTAACTTATTAAAAGCACCCAAAGGGTAAGTTTTGCTCAAAACTATTTCTTTTTTTCAATCATTGTTCACCGCATTTCTAAAATGCTTGTTGAATTACAGTTCATGTTACTCAAAAAGCAACGTAGTAAAAGTTCCATCAAAATTAGATAGCAGTTTTTGTGATAACTCGTACTAAACTTTTCTCTTTGCGATATAATTTTTAGATTATAGGCAAAGTATCGTTGTATTTAAAAATATTGACAAAATACAAATTTACGTTAAACAATAAAATTAATAAATCCACGTCCATTTACTGTACCACGTGTGGTTCCTATCAGCAATTTAATGTGTTTGTTATCACATAGGCCTACATCAACAATAACTTCTACGTAGTTGCATAACACAACACTTGCAACCATTTTGTTCTTTGTTCAATCTATGCGCTCTCACCTGAGATTATCAAAGTGTCAACAAAGATTTCCTAGTAATTAGCCTAGATTAGCTTTACGAGTTAAACTTACTTTACACAAAAGGAAAAGATATCTTTATTCTGAAAAGAAAATTAGGCCTAATTCAAAAAATACATTTAGAATTATACATAAAGACCTGTACAAGGCTCCAGCTTATCCGACCCGCACTGACTGGATCCTTGTTTGAACAGTGAAAAGATCGGTTAATATGAAAATGGTTTAGTTGTCTCTAATACACAAATTTACTGCAGAAGTAAAGTCTTATATACTTAAAGGTGAGCGTTACTTATACTTATTGACAACAGATATTCCAGCCTTTTCGGAGAATGACCTACTCAATGAGTGTTGGGATTTTTGGTTCATGATGGATGGGGCACCATCCCATTTTAGTGTGGATGTTAGAACCCATGCTGGTAATATCTAACAAGAAAACTGGATTGGCAGAGGAGGCCCAATGCCGAGGCCTGCAAGATCACCTTACCTTAACCCCCTTGATTTCTTTCTGTTGGGGGGGACACAGAATAAACTAAGATTTCTGGGGGACCTATGTTTATTGAAACTTTTTTTCTAAATTTTACCCATAAAATAGCCTGGTGAAATTTGGGACTGTATTTTCCTCACTTATATTGGCACAATAATTCTAGTCCATTTTTTAAGGGTCGGCTCTAGCTGTCGGCCATGTTGGTTGACACTCCATAAGACCAATGTTAAATTAAAATCCATATTTTTCCTTTATTTTTGATCGGATAATTATGAACGATATGTCATTTTAAAGCTATGGCCAGTACGCATGCAAATGGCTTTTCCAAAATTAAGAAAAACGTTTTGTTTAATATTTATTAACAATTTAAAAAATTAATTTTTAATAATTTTTTATGTTGTCACTATTAGTTATAGCGAAAAAGTACCAAGCCATTTGCATGAAGAATTTCGTCCCCAAGAGTTTGGTATTTTTTTGAAAACGCTATTTGAACAATTGCGGGTTTTAAATGGATTTAGGCTGAGCAATGTCCGTGTAACCTACCGCCGCTATAGGGTGACTTTAAATATTTTTTTACGATGTAACTATTAATTATAGCGAAAAATTATCAAGCCCTTCGGATGAAGAATTTTGTCCCCAAGAGTTTGGTATTTTTTTGAAAACGCTATTTGAACAATTTCGGGTTTTAAATGGATTTAGGATGAGCAATGTGCGCGTAACCTACCGCCGCTACGCTGGAGTCGCAGGTTGCTTTCTGTTTTACTAGAGCCGACCCTTAAGTTGAATCTTTTTGGAAAAAAGGGTTTTACTTTAATTTATAAATAATTAAATAATAACAGGTAAACAAAAGTACAGAAGTTTTCATTTCCTTCATTGTCTAGGAAATAATAATAATAAGACTCCTTCTCTCTCATTCTTCATCTCATGTTTCCATTTTCACTTTCACTTTCTAGTTTTTTTTAATTATTATTTCAAACTCTTTACCTCTGCTATTTTTTTGTACCAATTTCTACATCAATTACTAACTCCGTAGTTTCTGCTTTCTCTAAGATTTTGTACTTCTCTAAACATTTTTATTTTCTTAGTACAGCAAAAAATTTTCCCTCCAGATCATAGCAGTAGATGACCAATTTATAAAAAAGTTAAGAAGCTGTATCAATCTGTATTGTTTACCAACTGTGACCGGAAACTGTAAGATAGTTTCTCAGGTTTTTTCTATTTTAGGTTGACATTGTAGGTTAGGTGGGGTTCAGTATAATATAGCAAAATTTTCCTACCTATTCTCTCCCTATCTTTCCTTATTAAATGTCCATAGATATTAAATTAACTCTTGGCGATAATTTTTAATATTTCTTTTATATTTTAAAAACAAAAATGTTGTTTCTTTATTCATTACAATTTAACCAAAAATACAGTAGTCCAATTTTGATGAAACTTTAACTTTTTATCTGGTAAACATTGTCGTCTATCTAACATTGAGCTATATGGTTTTTCAAAATGGGGCTGTGATTGAAAAAGTAAAAGCGGGCAATGCTGGTTAAACCATCATCAATAAACCAAAATATAAGCAGAAGAAATGGCAAAGAAATATCTATAAAAAAAGGGGAATATGTTTATTAATTTTTAACAATAACTGTTTTAATATTACCAAGAGAAATACGATGAATAGTCGGAAGCTAAAACAAATTATATTTTCTTTGTTCATATTTAGATAGGGTGGACTAGGTTATTACTACTTTTATTCTGTAGTATAGGGTTTACTTTCATAATTTAATTGTTTCTTGGATGTAAAAAAATACTGATCCACTCTTAGGCGTAACCAGGACAACCATTAAACAACCGGGGGTGCATGGACAATTTAAAAAATTAAGATACAAAATAACACGTATTACTCTTCCCAAAAGTACTTTAAAATGATATAGGTATGTATACTTTTCGACTTCTAATAATTGTGTTTCAGGCCAATTTTAGAATAATTTAGAATAGCAACCATGACTCATCCTCCGCCAAATCTTTCCGTGCGCTGCCTCTAACCCCATAGGCCTGGATCACACACGGCGTTTTTTTTTTTTTTTTGTCGGCTGCAGATTGTCATAAAATTTAAAATGTGCACGCGGTAAAATTTCCAACGCCGCGACATCTAAAATTCTTATTGCGATTCATTAAACTGAAGTGTCTAGTTCATCAATCACGAAGTGTGTTATGTATTATATTATTTTTTTCTTCTAATGTTTTATTGACATGAACAGAGAGCAACTCTCGCTTTATTGATATTGAGTCGCCGATTGAAAAGGAAGCAAAAAACTATACATATTTCGGTTCATCCAATCAATAAATAAAAGAAGAAAAGATTTTGGAGCATTCTACACTGTGTTTCTTGATTTGAGGAACTAGAAGAAACATTTTTCAATTATTTAAGAAAGTCAGTTTCTACACGCGGTTGAAGGATAGTATTCTACGAAAAAAATACTAAAATAAGGAAAATTGGCGTGCATTTGCTCACGTTCGCCACTGTTTCGGCGGAGACTTTGGAAAATCCGTCGATTGTAGTGGCAGCTACCGTCAGCTGTAAATAAACCGATCGTTTATTTTTCCGAAAAGTATGTATGCTCTAATATTCTCCTTCGTGCCACTGTTGTTATGACGGCGACGGTAAATAATCCATAGCGGACAATACTCCGTGTGCTGCCTCTAGAACACTATACTTTGATATACTACACTGCATTTATATAAAATAAATTGCCAGTGCCCAATTTGACCAAAGATAATATTAGCAATATTATATTGAGAATTTATTGTACCTTTACATTTTTGCATAGGTGTTGAAAACAAGTTACTCTTAAGAGCGTATTTTAATATAAACAAAGTGCGAAATTTTTTTTACAATGGGGGGGGGTTATAACCCCCCCCCCCCCCCTGGTTACGCCTATGGATCCACTTCAGATTAAACTTTTAATGTAAAAGTATTGTGTTTATGGTGGCACGAGCTGTGACTCAGAGCATGCAGCTAAGAATTATTATAAAGGCTAATTTTCAAAACTAGATGTATTCTGAAATAAAATTAATTTTTGAGGTGAAGTTAACTTTTTATTTTATAATTACTCAAACCAAAAATGTAAATTAATAAAAGTATATTTTTAATTCTATTTTTGAAATATGTTTTGTGGCTTAATGTTTTTACTTTAAATTAGCACAATTAAATTGAACGCCAGTAGCCAGGTTTGAACCTATAAAACTGTAAGGATGCTCCAACT
>JAGFPH010006376.1:6996-21952 GCA_018207615.1 Philaenus spumarius | reverse complement strand
GTTTGTTGATGTTAGTAAAGGAATGTGTTGCTTAGATATGTGTGGCCGCCGATATTTGGTGATTAAGTTACTCGGCTGAATAATGGGATATTCATTACCACAGCAACCATAAGTTTGAAGAAGTCAAAACAGTTTTATGTTAGACCTAGCCTGAGCGAATAAGACTTATTTTGAAAAGTATTTTTAACTAGGTCACAGCTAGGCTTCATTTTTTACATAGGATTTTTCATATAAAATACTCTGTTTATGCGCAAACCTTACAATAACTTTGCGCAAATAGCCAAACTGCATAATAGCAGCAGTGAATGCAGTAAAAACAGACATACTCGCTCTAGTAAAAGAAAAGTTTAATTATTGTATATATGAATGCAACCCCAAAAATAAGGACTCCAAAGCGTAAGGGTCATAGAGAAACAGTTTGTGCGGCAGTTAGCCACACTGTTGTGATTGTTGCTTCCCCCACTCTCAAACTTTGCTTGGCCGCTCAGTCTTGGCTTGGTAGTCATTGAGAATGGAACTTCCGTCAGATCCTTCTACCAAATGCAAATTTTGCACAGTTACTCGGTTTTTTAACGCAAAATGCATTGAACCAATTGAAAATCATCATTAATTGACGGAAGTGTTTGGAGAGTCGTGCATGAATATCAAAAGTTTTTGTGAGTCATGTGGAGAGTTTACAACCGGTCGTACTAAAATTTATGAAGAACAGAAGAACAAATAAACATTAACTTCAGACGAGACTATCTGGAAACCATGCAAGGAGATCAGCGGATGACTCTGGATGATCCCTAAGGTTTCCCAAACCACCATTCAAAGAATTTTAAAGAAAACGTTAAAGTATCAAAAGGTGTACGCAAGATGGGTACCACGAATGCTGACTGAAGATCTCAAACGGCAACAGTTGAATCTTTCCGCAAATTTCTTCGCCTCTATGCAAATGAAAAAGACGACTTTTTGGACTTGATTGTTGCGGGTGATGAAATCTGGGCGGTCGTCTTTACACCTGAGACCGAACAACAATCACGCGAGCAGCGGCATTCTTCTTCGACTAGTTCGCAAAAATTCAAACAAACACAGTCTGCCAGTAAACTCAAGAACTGTTTTTTTGGGATTGAAAGCGGGTATTGTTGGTCGACTTTATGTATGCTGGGACCACAATAAACCCTGGTAAGTACTGAAAAACATTGAACAGTAAACACTGAAAAAACTCACACGGGCAATTCAGAACCTGAGAAAAGGAATGTTGAGCAAAGGTTTAAGCATTCTCCATGACAACGATCACTCACACAACGGCCATCGCTCTTCTGCTACAGTTCAAACTTGACATCATCACACACCCACAATATTATCCGAACTTGATACCCTTTATCTAGCACCTGTTCATTAAGTTGACAGAACATTTGTCCGGAAGGCAATTCAGCTCTGACGATGAAGTGATAGATGAGGTTCAACGCATTCTCAAATACATGATGCTGAGTCATGCAAAAACTGACACAGCGTCTCCGAAAATGAAACAATCGAAGTGGTGATTATGTAGTAAAATAAACAAATGTTCAACCTTTAAAATTATATAAATACTATAGAAAATAAAAACAGCTTACTTTTGTGATTAGCCTACATTATATGCTGTTCTTCCACTTCCAAAGGAAGACATATTTATGGCGGTTTATGAAAATTACAAATAAAACTTTATATTCAAACTTGTATTTTAAAATGTTCCATAATTTTCTGTTTATTTGTTTAAAAAATATAGGTTTTTTTGCAATCAGATAAATGTTTTTGGTAAACCACGTATTATGATTTAAAAAATGTGTGCTAAACTTGTTACAGTAATAAATTTATTTCATATTATTTCAAAAGCTCACAATTCTAAAAAGTGAGGGCTGCACACATTTTTCAAATTCACTTAAAATTTAAAACCCAAGCTTTGGAAATTAGCAATTTGTCTTTATATCACTGAAAGAAAAATATTTAAAATGGTGTTGGACGTTAAACTTTAAAAAAAAAGAAGAATTTGAATTAAATTAAATTCTATTAATCGAAAATAAAAAGTCATAAAGTCTTACAAAAATACTTTTAATACTAACTTAAAAGCTATGAACTCTATAAAAAAGTAGATGAAACCAGGGTCAACTCATATCTGCAGTGATGAAATTAAACCTGATAAAATCTAATAATCAGTGTTCTCAAATTCGTTTACTTCCTCTCAGTTGTGACCTCAAATTCAATTTTTAAATCACAACAATACACATTATATAAATGGCATAGAACTGGCAACTTTAAAAGGACATAGCACTTTCTTGATCCAGACTTTCCATAAGGAGAAAAAATAATTCTTAATAATCTATTTCGGTTGTTGAAATTAGGCTAATGGGCACAGATAAAGAAGAAAAAAACGATAATCTATGTGCTGTAGTCCATATGGAATCACCGTGTTCATTAACCACTAAAATAAGTATTGGTGATTGGTTGAAATAAATATGAGTTTCAAATCTTCCCAAATTTGAACAAAAATTATGTTACAATTAAGAAACCTAACGACAAGACAACATTAGGCCTAATCAAACTTTTTATCATAAGTGAAATTGCAAAGCTGTAGAAGAGACAGAAAAAATTATTAATTGAATTATTTATTTTATTGTAGGACCTACTTTCTAATATAAATTAACACATCTCATCTGTTAGGTCAGTAAACCTATTACTGAATTTACAACAACAAAATTAAACATACCATTTTTACCGCCTTTTCCGAAAAGATCAAATTTATTATTTTACTGGCTAAACACTGTAATGATAAAAACATCTAAATTAGCAACTATTACCTATATGGTTCTTTAAAAATTCTAAACTTTATCTAAAATATTTAATACAAGGTCCACTAACCATTGTTAGTTTTTACAACGGGAGTTGGCAAAACTAAAATATCTTCGTCTACGAAAGAACTAAAGACCCTTTCATAGAGCTTCAGTTTGGCTTTTACTATAAAAGTGTGTTGTGTTGTTTTTGTGATGCACTTTCATTATTGTGAGTTGATGAACAAAACATCGTCATGCTGACATATGGTTAGTGACTGTGTAACTTTTAACCATTCATCATGCTTAAAAATGAACACGTATGATATTCATTAAAAAAACTATATAGCCTAAAGTTAATTTTCAATTCTTTCACATTATAGACTACTTATTATGGTTTTGATAAAAACTAAATGTTTTTTCATCTATTTTTTTTATAATGACCTGTTTGTCATCTTTGCTTTAATAGTATCATCAACATTATTTTCCTATAATTTAATGTAAAAGATATAAATACTAATTCTGTGGCACAAAAACATTAGTACAGTAAATAAATCATATAAGCATTGCACTGTTATTTTCTTTACAAAAAATAATAACAACAGATAGTCATCAAATTTACCAATGGTTAGTGATATAAAAATATAGTCAGTAACCTAGGGTTAAAGCCGTGTTTACACTTGCAACAAAACATGTTTATAAAAACATTGTTTACGAACAATGTTCCTAAAATCCAAAATTCACTAGGTACTTTAAAAGTGTTTGTAAACAGTGTTTAGGAACACAAAATCAGTGTTTCGAAACATGTAGTTGAACTGATTTGTAAGGTTTTTACAGTTGCAAGTAGTGTTCCGACAGATGATGGCAACAAGTTGATCGTTACAAATAGACTTTATAACAGTTTTGACTGCTGGTTGCTCACAATCAAGAGGAGTTGTGTGTTGTTAAAAGAAGTAAATTGTGTAAAAGTAAACTAAAATAGTGAAAGCAAATATTTTGGACGAGGCGTCAAAGTTATGTTCTCTTTTTCTAGATTTAATTGCTTAGTAAATTACTATGCCAGCTTTCAATACAAATCTCCCCTAAAACCTACCTCAACAGAGTGTTAAAAATAAAATAAACAGTTCAGTATGTAATGGAACTTGGGAAGTGGGCAGATTCAGTAGTCATTTACAGAGAGGGAGATCAAATGTTGATTTTAAAACACTGATGTCTGAAACCAAATTTACTACAAGTAAATTGTAGTTTTTTAGAAGTTATTAATATTACAATAAATAAATTACAAATTGAATATGTTTATATATGTTATACGAAGATGTACAAATGTTCCCAAATTTTAACGAATCTGTATTCTTTCAATGCGTATAAATGAATGTAGTATTGATAAAAGGTTGTATTTTTATATTAATTTTTTTTGCATTAACTTCTGCCGGGAAGTCCCATTCGGACTTAATATGTTTTTGAAACATCATATAGTCAAAAATGACAAGTTTTTTTTAACTCATAAGTCCCTACCCTTATTTAAGTTATTTTTAATAGGTAGGCTTACCACACAAATTTGAATCCTATACATTAGCATTTATCAATAACTTAATTGGTTTTATTTCAGGAACAATAATAGGATACAGTAAAAACAAAATATGAAAACAAATAACACTTCAATCCTACACTTGTAATTAAATGAATAGGAAAGAAATTTATTTGAAACAAGTTTTCATTAAGCCTATTTGGATTTAGTTACAAGTTGAAACTTAAATGCACTTTACAAAGAGAAATAGATTCTTCTGCATTTTATTTTTTATTCTGTCAATTAATACCTTATCTATTTCAATTTATTTTGTAAACTAAAAAAAGGTGACCTTTAGTTAGTTTTTGGACAAGCCAAGCCTTCAAAATGGAAAAACTTTGTTAGCTGATGAAGCACCGACAGAGTAGGACATTTGCAGTGGTGACAATTAATTTATTTTGGGAGTACTGTATGTCACATTCTTTAGGAATTTAATGTTTTAGCAGAGTTTAACTTGGTATTTTGCCACATTAGAGTTTTCCACATTTAAAACTCTCAAAATAATGCAGTTTTCTACAAAAGTTCTATCTATAAGAGAAACAGGCTTTTGCTATGATGTACCCGTTTTATCGTTTTAAAATCATCAGCTTTGCTTCTAGAGTCAGGTTAATCAACTGACCTAAGTAATTTGGCCTTCAGTTTTATAACTTGTCACTCATTTTTCTTTACAAATATAGCCTATATGTTTAAAATTATTATTACCTTAATTTTTTCAACTATTCCTATCATTTTTCTGGACTTACTCTAAATGTGTTGTTACAAACATTTATTTTCTATATTAGGAGCGCTTGCCCTCTTTGCATTCATCATGCCTTGGAGAGAGAAGGTACTTTCAACAATAATTAAATTTATGTGTAAAATAATTTTGTATATTCTATAGTTTTTAATCAGTTATATAGAGACTTTCAGCATCATTAAAGAGAAAGCAACATATAATTTAACAAATTAACTTGGAAATGTTATTATAAATGTAATAACACTTGTTCTCAGCTCCTTAAACAATAACAAGTTCATTAACTCAAACAATAGCCTAATATCAATGAAATTAAGGATTAAAGGTTAGCTAATTGAATGAATTAAAAATTGTATAGCATAGGTGAAAAATAGATTACCAGATAATCTTTATCCAAGTTTCAAAAAGTACTTTACAACTTTGAAAAATCATACTAACTTATTCAGAGAACCTACAGAAATGATTGTAGTGTCGATTTGTAGGGCTTTTTTCCTTAAACTAAAGATGCTCTATGTGACTTCCGTTGGTGATCCTGCACACATTTTATCGGTAGTCAAAACTCGCTGTAGCATTGCAGGAGTAACTTGCTCAGCGGCGGCATAAATTCTCGCTCTAAACTCAGGTAGAGAAGCCGGCAAAGAAGGTACAGACGATATCCTTGATGAATCCTCATAAGAAAAAATCTAGCGGTGTCAAGTCTGGGGACCATGGAGGCCATGCAATTGGAGCATCATGGCCAATCCATTGACCTGGAAAGCGCGGTCATTCAGAAAATCTCTTACATCAGTCAGGTAGTGAGGTGGTGCGCCATCTTGCATGAAATAAACATTCGTTCTTCGTCATCCTCATTGATCTGTGGTCTCGAAAATTGTTGTAACATGTCCAGGTATACTATCACGTTGATGGTTCTCTCTTCGAAACAAAAGGAGCGGTAAATTTTTTTCTTGCTCAATGCACAAAAAATGTTAAGTTTAGGGTTATCACGTACATGTTGCAATGTTTAATGTGGATTTTCACTGCCCCAAATCCTACAGTTATGTGTGTTAACCTTGCTAATTAAGTGAAAAGACGACTCGTCAGAAAATATTATGTAGTCCAAGAAATGTTCATCCTCATCCAGTCGATTTAAAATATCCGCACAGAAGTTACCACAGGCAATCTTATCAGTGTCTTTTATTGCTTGTAAAATCGTAAATTTGTACGGTTTTAATGCAAATGTTTTTCCAACACTCACCAAACAGTCGTAGGTGGGACTTGCATCTCACTTGCTCAACGACTTCGTCAGATGTACTTGGACGACCTGGTGATTTCTTATGTCTTACCGACCTCCCAGTTTTTACAAAACATTTATGAAACTCATAAAATGTTTGATTACTAGGAGGATCTTTAGCGTACTTGGTACAGAAATTATGCTTAACTGTTGTCGCCGACTTTGATTCTTCGAACCAAATCACATAGCAAGCACACTCGTGATCCAGTGAAGGCAGCCATCTTTGACGCAACTGCCGCTAGCGCTCATGACTGTCGAACTACGCAAATCAAAACTTCATGATTCCCTACAAATTGACACTACAATCACCTCTGTAGGTTCTCTGAATAAATTAATATGACTTTTCAAAGTTGTAAAGTACTTTTTAAAACACCCTGTAGGTATATATATAGTACCGTATAGGTCTATTTGTGTTTGGTCATAATATTTATTTACATATTATAATATTTGACTTAATTAGGCCTTACTGTCGACTACAATACTAGATAGAATTATAAAGAAATACAGAATTTACAAAATGTATTCAATTTAGTCAATATTGGATCAGTCTAATATCTGAAGACGAGGGGGGTAACTCCTAGGGAACACAACTGAGTTTAGGGATCCAATTGTAGCAAACTGGATGAGAGACTTTAATCTCCCAGACACTCTGCTCACACCACTTTGTCCATACTATTTATCTACTTTAATCGTGTGGGTAGTTATACTTCAACTGTTAAAAGCTATTGCAGAAATTTAAAATTTCGGGGTATCGTTGGAGACTAACCCTCTTAGAACCATAGAAGAGCCATCGACTATGGTGATTACAGCTGTGGCTAAATGTCCGAGTGCCTATCCTTGGAAGCACGTATACTACCATTAAATTAACATTTTATTTTACATAAAACCTGATGGCCTCCTCAGGCCGGCCGCACTCCGGATCATACATTTGTATTACAACAAAACAGCTTCAGTCAAAAAGTTATGTCTTGCATGATGCAGTGTGCGGGGTGAGATGATTGAATGCGACGACACAAGCCTTTTGGCGATTTCCGAGCATAACAGAAGTGTGTAATTGTGTCATATCTTTGTAGTGTATAATAATAAGATTGGGGATGTGTTTAACGAGATGATGAACGTTGGAGATTGTGACGAGGAACAAGAGACTGTTAGGGCAGGCAAGAGCTGTAAAAGTTGAGTACAAAGTGAGAAATAATTAAGTTGAGTATTTTAATTCGCTAGAAGGATCAGTTTCTTGGCAAGAAAAATTGGTTTTGTGTTGGTTTTTGTTTACAATAGTGTTAGTACCTACATTTATGAACTTAAGTTAGTGAAATAAATATAGCCTACTGTTATTACTGTAATATTACGTTGTTATGAATAAAAAGAAGCTACTTTGTACTTCATAACCTACAACAATGATAATCAACTGCACAACAATACCAACACCACTGACTGACATCAGAACTCCTGCGCATGCACAGTTCCATTTGTTGGCAGGTGTTTTGTCATATTACGAAACTTGGGGGACCTTTGCCCGACCAGGAAAAAATGCTGTACAGCGTCTGAAGGCATCTTCATACAATGTCACAGTCAGCAGACGCCTTTCGACACTGTCATACAAAATGTTTTGTCGTAAGTCAAAATGTAGCCTATATGATCCGGTGTGCGGCTGGCCTAACAAAACAAAACTACTCCATCACACATTGGATGTTTAAAATGCGAGAAAGAAATTTTGAGTTTAGAACAAAATTAGAAACAACTACCAGTATCTGTTTACAAAGCAGCAACAAAGCAGTATCTCTGGTGAGGCAAATTTGTATGCAAATGGAGATGAGGTGAAAATTAATTACCCAAATACAACAAACATCAAATGTGAAACTTTTATTTTGATTCAAAAAAATTTAGCCTATCTACATGGTCTAAACGATGAATATGCTGACATGACCTTATTTTAATCAAAATTATTTTATAGTTAGGTCTATAATTAGGCCTACGGCCTATAGTCTTATCTTCCCTCCACACCTTATTTTTTTGATAACTCAATGTTTATAATTACATTTGATAAAAACATGAGCATATGGAAGAACACAAAATTAACATATCTAAACGTAAACTATTTGGAATAACTTAACACCAAACAAAACAAGTGACTTTTTCCCAACAAAATATATTTTTTTAAATATACATATATATAGTTATCTAAATCTGGTTTTAAATGTTCAGAAAAGCTGCTCAACTCGTTCAGATGACGTGTAAAATGGTTAAATAAACAAATTCAAGCTTGGCTAACATCAAGAATTCTTGGTTAGCTGAAATTTCATGCCAATACTTTTACCATACAAACATTAACAAACAGACATAAGAATTATAATAATTATTGTAATAATTTATAGTAGGCCTATGAATAAATTCAATATTAACCAACATTTGTTGTTCCGGCATTGGTTATTCCGGCTGTAACAGCAACTTAAGATAGCAAGTTAAAAAATCTCTTACCAAGAAAATATTTTATTTTCAAGACAGTTTAAAATTTTGAGAGATAGTAAAAGGTGAACAATAATAACAAACAGAAAAACTACTACTGTGTAGGAGAAAGCTAAGATAAGTTTTGTTGATCTTTAAATTTTGTTTTTTAAGCTGGAACAGCTTTATTTAACAGGCTCCCAGAGTCTATTAAGAAAATAAAAAACAACTTAACTTTTAAAAAACATCTGAAGGATTTGTTGGTGAGAGGTGGCTATTACTCCGTGGGTGAGTTTATGCAATAGAGGAATGAGTCTGGGAAAGCTGTGCCCAGATCCTTATTGGTAGTTTTGAATTGTTGGGGTATTGCCAGTGTATTTTATTGTATTGTGGATTCTATTTATTGCTTGTTTTGTTTCTTTAATTATTGTTGTTGTGTTCTCTGACATTTTGTGTATAGCTGACTGGCATACCTACTTGTTTTGTTCAATCCATATAAGCTATTGTTAACATAAGTTCTCAGTTTTATTACTATCTACCATTATGATTTACCTTTTATGAGTGATTGTGGAGTAGTTTTGTGTAATTAGATGTATGGTGATTTTTATTATTCAAATTTTAATGTACGTTTTTTTAAATACTTTGACCATGGCTATACAATTGAAATTTTGTCAACAGCTTTATAAATAAAATGAAATGAAAATGAAATGAAATGCTAGTTCAACTAGATTTTTCCATTAGGTAGGCCTAGTTCAGAAAAGAATGACCAGAAAAGCAAAGGAGAATGGAAAGGATGGTATGGTTTCAAGGGTAAAAATTTAGAACAGCTTGACCAGAGGTTTTTTTAAAATTTCTTCATATTATGAAAGAACACGTTAAACTGATTATAAAAACATGAAAAATATCCGCGGGAAATAAAAATTATAGAAATTATGAGAGAAATTAAAGTAGAAAATATAGAGGTTAACTTCAGTATTTTTTTTATATTTTAACACTAAATAAAAGAAACAAATCACTTAATACACCAAGAAATATCAATAATAACTTCACTAAACAAAATTGATGAAAGAAATCACGAAAATAGGCCTATATGTAGATATTTATATAACTTTCCAAAACTTTTAGTTTAAAAACAATAACAATTGTCGTTAATAAATTACATTGAATACCAGTATAAAAGAAGAAACTTATCATTTCTGATTGCCAACGTTGCCACATTGAACATATGTAATAGGAAAAGATGACGCAACAGTATAATTATAATATTTCGTCGTTATAATCACATTATGTAATTAGAATAAAAAAAAAACTAGAGGTACTGACCTATACTGTTTAGTCACAGTATGTTACCGATAACAGTATAATTATAATATTTCGTCGTTATTATCTCATTATATAATTAGAATAAAAAAAAACTAGAGGTACTGTCCTATACTGTTTAGTCACAATATGTTACCGATAACAGTATTATTATAATATTTCGTCGTTATTATCTCATTATATAATTAGAATTAAAAAAAAAACTAGAGGTACTGACCTATACTGTTTAGTCACAATATGTTACCGATAACAGTATTATTAAAATATTTCGTCGTTATTATCACATTATATTAGAATAAAAAAAAAAAACTAGAGGTACTGACCTATACTGTTTAGTCCCAATATGTTACCGATAACAGTATAGTTATAATATTGTAGGTTCTAATTTTAGGCAATATAGGAGGCACTGATAAACCCACTTAAATCTAATTGCAACCCATCTGGCAACCCTGTTCCTATCGCGTATTAAAATGTCTGTTCATTGTCTGTGTTAAATCCCATAAGCGATTTTTGGTTTGTTAATTTGTTATGTTATATTTGTTTTAGAATATTTATAATTGATTTCCCGCGATCAGTGAAGTGTCTAATTTCATTATATATATAAGAAAAAGTTATATATAGTGTAATTCTATTAAAACCTGTGGTCAAGCTGTTCTAAACTAGAACCGTTTCAAGATCAAGAAGAAAATCTAAGACTGATTAGTTGGTGAAAGAAAATGCAAAGAAAACCTTAATGGATAATTTCCATGGAAGAGACAACATGATTAAAACTAAGTTATAGTGAGGAAAAAACAAATAAGCCTATGTATATAGACATATACAAAAAAGTAATGTTTTTTAGCATGTTGTTTAAATAGCCTACAATTTTTTTCCTGCTTTTTTACAATTATAAATTGCAGAATGTACTTCCTCTAACCAACAATCCAAACATAATAATTTCATTGGCAGTTACAAATCAGTAAATACTAAAGTATAGGAGTAGAAGGGAATGAAATAGCAGACAAACTGGCTAAAAGAGGAGCAGAAACTCCACCGATGGGCCTAGAACCAATGATAGGAATATCAAGAGGCTGTATGAAAGAAAGCGTGAGACAAAATTTTCAATCAGAACACTTGCTCAGATGGAGAGAGATGGTAAGAGGTCAGAGACGGGCACACGATTTCATGGCCTGGATGGACACCTAAGTAGAACACTGCTGGGTCTTGGCAGGCCGGAAGTGAAGTTGTTGATCTGTCGGTGCAAGTTTACTATTCGACCCTAGGCTAATAAAATATGGCAATAGAAATGCAAGAATAATAATTTTTAAAAAACCCTAAAAGTTTCTAACCTATAGTATTTAGTCACAGTATGTTTACCTGTATTCAATATTTAACAGTAGAATGTAAAACAATGTCGTTGTCTGCAAAAATATTAGGCTAGGGTCGAATAGTAAACTTACGCCGGTCTGTCTACTGATGGGACACAACTCTCTGAAGAGGCACCTCCACCTGATGGGGCTGGAGAACAACCCATTATGTCAAAGGTGTGGAGAGGAGGAAACTTCTTTCCATGTTTTATACGAATGTGATGCCTTCGCATCAATGAGGAAGAAATATCTGGGGCAAGGATACACTGATACCAGTTATATACGAGAGGAAGTCTTGGATTGGTCCCCATGGACTCCTTCGTTTCGCAAAAAGGGCGGGTTTGATGTGAACTGCAGCCTGGACATGGGGCACAGAGGACCTCATGGTTTAGGTGCAGTGGGTCCTGGTGGGAGGTCACACCACCCCCTAATAATAATAAATAAGTATAGCTCTAGAAGCAAACAGATGAACTAATAATAAAGCACTGTGTTTCGAAACTGCTGTTGCCTTTACTAGATAAGTGATGTTTTACCACCAGGGGCCTGTTTCACGAAAGTCACAAGTTACAAATTCACAATTTCACTTACTCAGATACTTGTAATAACAAGTTCACAAGTACAGGTGTTTCATCAATATTTTACTTATAACACTAGTGAAAACAAAATTACATGTGTAACTTTTTTTCACAAGTTACAAGAGAAATATTTTGAGATTATAACAAAGGTTCATATTTATATGATAAAGTTGTAGGGTGTTTTCAAAGATGTCAGTTAAGAAAGAAGGAAAGTTGAAATTTTTGAAAGATGTGCTTGATGCCAAAGAAATACTATTTGGTGCATTTAGTGATAAGTTAACAAATGAAGATAAAAAACGGAATTGGAAAACGGACGATGTAATGTATACCAGCACCGGATCGAAGTAAAACAACCACAAAATTATAGAGGCCAAAGTTATCCTTTACCACTCAACCTACAGGATTCAGTAGCGAAGGAAATAGACATCATGTTGAAAGACAATATTATACTGTGTTTAATATCCACAAGAATCGATTCCATTTTAATAGACGACATTCGAAATCTTTCATATACACTGATGAAATCAATATTTTTGTTCTAACCCTGAATAATCGACGTCTTCGGTCCCGGTATGGTGCAACTCGTAATTCATCGTCAGAGGAAGAGTCCCACATAATAAGTTAGAGCAACAAAAAACTAACCAAACAAAATACATTTTACAATATTTTATTACTGAATCTTCATTCTGTAATATATTTCTGTTTTATTCCAATTTCTCCTTTGTCTTGGAACTGTCTTATTTGATTTTTTTTAAATAATAAAACAGAAAAAACCATGACAATATAACACAGAGTCTTTACCGAATCTTATAAAAAGCACACACACAACAATTGTTCTGTTCAAGGTAAGTTATTAAGTTGTATGTGTTTCCTGTACAATTTTTGCAATTATTATATTTGGGATTTTCACTCATCAAATGTTGAACAGTACAAAAAAGTTACCCAACTATTAGGATAGGTTAAAAGTTTCAGTAATTTTAACTAGTATAAACTTGTAACTTGTAAAAACATAAATATTCACAACAGTGAATATGTAAAATTGTACTAGTGAATAAGTGAAATATTACTGGTTATTACAAGTCTTGTAACTTTGTGTATGTGAAACAGTTGTAAGTATGATTTTTTACAAGTTTGTTCAAATTCATTGGTGAATATGTAACTTGTGACTTTCGTGAAACAGGCCCCAGACAGTAAAACAGGTAGGCCTACTGAATGTACCTACCTTATTTATTTACAAGTAAAAATGAAACAAAAAAAATCTAAAAAGTTACTAGAAAAGCGTTGATGATTTTCAAACGGCAGAACAGATTTTCCTAAGCACACTGTCTAACAAGTCACCTTTCAAAAAAAAAAACTAAATCAAAATCGGTTCATTCGTTTGGGAGCTACGATGCCACAGACAGATACACACCAAACTTTAACACCCTCTGTTTGCATCGGCGGGTTAAAAATAACAAAAACTGAACCTAAACTAATTACCAGTCACAGTAACTTTCCAGTTCGTAAACAATATAGGATGGTATCATTATAGACCTACCGTAATTAACTTTAATAACACAAAATGTGGTGAAATTTTACAGTATATACTTATACACCATTAAGCTACATTGAGAGCATACCATCCGATGATCTTTTCAGTAAAATTTAATAATTAGTGGTACCAACCTATTTTTTGTTTAGGAACTAAAAACATACTGTTACCAGTAAATCTGTAAGAAGTTAGTTTATGCTCAGGGTGTTGTTATTTTTATGATGGCACTGCAGGTTAAGTAGCTTATAGGCCTACTTTAATTCAGTCAAAACATTTTTGGTTGGTTTAAGTAGGTTTGTGAATTTATTAGCCTATATGTTACCGTAATATTGCCATAAATTGGATGTGCAGCATGACAAACTTACAAGTAGGCCTACAGACACAAGCTAGATTGAAGATAAATTAGTTTTATAAAATTTCTTTTAATAGGAATCAATGCTATTGGATATACAAAAATACATACCTAAGCACACATGCAAAATATAATAAGAAAGCACCAACAATAATGTTCTTTGTCCCTACGTAAGGTTAGGTTGATCTAAGATGACAGTTGAATCTATCCTTCTTTTAATAAGCCTATTATCTTAGCAATATGATCACTGTAGGTATGATGGTGAAATAAATCTTACACATACACACTTTACTAATCAACTGAAATTATATTATGTCAAGGTATTGATTGAATCTTTGGTTCGAGGAGTAGCCTAACTGTAAAGAAGAAAATAGCTGACAGTGTGGAAGCTAACGCAATGAATGCACAAATTTGTTTATGTAAACAACTGATCATATTTGTTGAAATGATAAATGGTACTTAAAGTATGCTAAAAAAGCCTCACTTTGCAATAAATAGCATAACTAAATTCTAAACTAACCTATACCAACCGATCACAGTACAGTATGTCTCCAGTCCATAAAGCTATAGCCTAGCCTATATATGCGAAGGTTGTTTTGTAAGTAAGAACCGATTGCGCAACAAGTTAGCATGAGGTATGATTAATAGGTTTGAACTATTCTGCCAGTCCTTTTAAACTCTCTGTTTTGTAAAGTTGAATTTTTTTGGACCCATGTTAACTTAGTTAATAATCCTGCTGACTGTAAAGAGTAGGCCTATTCCGTCAATTGGATTTTAAACTTACAAATTGTTGAAGTGTTTGGGAAAGGTGTAATGAATGTGCATAAGTGGTGCAGAATATTCAATAAAGGAAGGACAAATGTTCATGAAGAAGATCTACTGTCATCGGAAAATATATTAACATTTAGTGTCAGTAGTCACAGTTTGTTCCGCCCAGACAATGTTCGTTTTTAGTTAATGGACAATTGAATGTCTACAGTGATGGTTCAATGTTTATAGTAGAAAAACACACAAAGTAGACCTAG
>JAGFPH010006375.1:66984-80234 GCA_018207615.1 Philaenus spumarius | reverse complement strand
TTCATTTATACTGTTTAACTTTCTTAAAATATTTGTTCTTTATGTTTTTCATAAAGGAAAGGTATTTTATCCCGGCAATATCAAAACTATAATGAGTAGGAGGACCGTTTTCAAAAGAGCTGCCAGGAACACCACTTTCTTGGAGCTGCCAGGGGCACCGTTTTTATAGAGCTGCCAGGGGCATCATTTTCATAGAGCTACCAGGTGAACAATTTTCTTAGAGGTGCCAAGGGCACTGTTTTCATAGAGCTGATAGGGGCACCATTTTTATAGAGATGCCAGGGACACCGTTTCATAGAGCTGCCATGAGCACAGTTTTCATAGCGAAAACAGGGCCACCATTTTCACAGAACTGCCAGAGGCACAGTTTTTAGAGATATCAGGAGCACCGTTTCATAGAGATTCAGAGGTAACCATTTCATAGAGCTGCCAGGGGCACCATTTTTATAGAGATGCCAGGGGCATTGTTTCATAGAGCTGCCATGAGCACAGTTTTCATAGCGAAAACAGGGCCACCATTTTCACAGAGCTGCCAGAGGCACCATTTTTAGAGATATCAGGAGCACCGTTTCATAGAGATTCAGAGGTAACCATTTCATAGAGCTGCCAGGGGCACAATTTTTAGAGATATCAGGAGCACCGTTTCATAGAGATTCAGAGGTAACCATTTCATAGAGCTGCCAGGGGCACAATTTTTAGAGATATCAGGAGCACCGTTTTATAGAAATTCAGAGGTAACCATTTCATAGAGCTGCCAGAGGCACAATTTTTAGAGATATCAGGAGCACCGTTTCATAGAGATTCAGAGGTAACCATTTCCTAGAGCTGCCAGGGGCACCATTTTTATAGAGATGCCAGGGGCATTGTTTCATAGAGCTGAAAGGCGCACAATTTTCATATAGCTGCCAGGGGCGCCATTTTCATAAAGCTGCCAGAGGCACCATTTTTAGAGATATCAGGAGCACCGTTTCATAGAGATACAGAGGTAACAGTTTCATAGAGCTGCCAGGGGCACCATTTTTATAGAGATGCCAGGGGCATTGTTTCATAGAGCTGCCAGGCGCACAATTTTCATATAGCTGCCAGGGGCGCCATTTTCATAGTGCTGCCAGGGGCACCGTTTTTGTATAGCCGCAAAGGACGCCATTTTTTTAGAGTTGCCAGGAGCGCCTAATTTCTAGTTACGGCGTAGTGGATAAAAGTGCCTGGTAGTCCATCTAAAATTATGTTTTCAGTATTTCGCCTACGCCCTAGAATCATTGTTTTATATCTCATTTTAAAGTTTCACTGTCTTTTCCGTTTTAGGACCAACTTCCAGAATAACTAAACAGTGTAGTAAGAGAAACTAATAGATATAAGTACAACAATATATAAGCTTTACTAATATAGGTTAGAAACTGGATAAGCATGACTGTGGCAGAAATTACAGCTGTCATCACAGTTTTGCAAAATATAGTAAACAAACCAAACCTGAAATCATATTGGAGTTCCGGTATCTTCCAAGCAACATATCGATTTTGCATCTCTCATAATTTTCTAGTACCATTAGTACACACAATTAAATTATGGGTGGAAAACTTGGAAGAGTCTAGGTCACAACTGATTTACATAAGAAGGGCAGGAGTGTAAGAACAAGTTAAACTCCCAAATTAATTGAGCATGCGCGACAAGGCGAATCAACTCATTATCATAGCTCGGTCCTAGACTATTCAACTGAACGGTTTAACGAATTTTAGTGAACAGTTTTTAGATTTGTTTCATGAAGATGAAAATATTGTGCGTAACTTATAATCGAGTGAGGAGGTTTTTTTCAATATATCCAGGTTATATGAATAAACAGAACTTTAGTTACTGGGGTGACTTAGGTAAACCTTCGCCGACTCCATTAGCAGACCTTCATTCATTCAAAGTGACTGTGTGGTCTCCGATTTCTTTATCAGGTATCATAAGAATCGATTTTAAACCGTCACGCTGAACACAGAGCGGTACAGATGTTGCAAAACAGTGAGAATGTACAAACATTCCTTCAACAAGACTGTGCCATGAGCCGCTTTGCTACATTGAGTATTAATATTCTTAAGAATGTGTTTCCCCGAATCATGTTATAGAAAATGGGGATATTCCTGGGGCTTGGAGGCTTCTTCTTGTGAGGCTGCCTAAAGAGTAGGGTGTACATTCAAAGGGAGGTGGCACAAATCCCTCAACAAATACTGTGAGGTATTGTTACAAGTTTATAGCAGTGCCTCAGTGCCTTGATGAATGCTAGTTTTCTTTAATACTTTTATGTATACTTTCTTAAAGTAACATTAATATATTTGAAAAAATATAACTTGTTTTTTTATTAACCCTACAGCTGTTCATGCTAATTTTTTGCAACGGCAAGCCATTTCGGTGCGTTTGCAAGCATATTTTAAAAAATTTGCCAAATATAGTAATTTATAAACCATCCAAAAGTGTTCCGTAGCTTTTTTGTAGAAAAAGGTACAAAGAATTTATATATGCCAGTAAACAAATTATTGATGTAAAATTTACAAAGTTATTAGCTCAAGAAACAAGACATTTTCAATAACGAAAGGAAAAAGTTCAACTTTAGGCCTACATAAAAAGTAGTAAACATTTTTTGTATTTTTTTTTTTCAAATGTAAAAAAATTGCATAATTTAGTTCAAAATAGAACTGTATAGAAATATTTATCAATTTCAAATTTCTTATTTTGAAAACACCAGTTTTTATGTTCCTACTACAAGACTGCTAACAAAACTAGGCCTAGTTTGAATAGTAATTTAGGAATAAATGCTTCGCCCAAAATGAAATATTATTATAAGGAAGTGTAGAGAATAAATCATAGAATTTATCTGTACACTTGTAAATTCTCATTTTGTAAACTATTTCACACCGTATTACTTGTTCTATAAAATTTTAATAAACTGTCAAAACTTTGCGCGGATACAGGGAACACAAAGTGATTAGAAGCATCGTGGGAATCAGACTTGCTTTGCGTTCTCAAGCGGAGGCTTGAATTCAACGAAAGTCTGCATTTCCCACTGATGTATGAATAACATCTAACCAGTAAAATCTAGTTTACTTTACACCAAACGAAAGATCGAAGTTTTCCCTACAAAAGAAATACAACCAATTGTAAACGATATCTCGAATGCAAAATGTGCAGTTTCATTGGTTGAAAACTGTCCAATTGCAAGGCTTTACAAAAAAACCTTTAAATTTTCGAAACTATAAGTGTGACGTCTGATTGGAAGGCAGTTTTAGAAAGTTAAAATCTTGACGAATCCAATGATATCTTTATATTATTGTCAAAATATTTTTGTCGAGCGGTATTGAGCTTCAGAGAAGTGACAAAGTTGAGTAATTTCTTTGTGTTTTATTCGCGTGGCATTAGCTTTTCAGAAAACTACAATTTTAAAACAATGATTACGTATGTAAATATACGTTTTAGAACAAATTTGTAAATACAAAAATTAAAGTTTAAATCGTTTCCTTTCCAACGGTTTTTGTTTCATTGCAATTGGATGATTTTTAGTGGGTGAAATATTCAATACAAAGTATAGTTGTCAATTGAGCAACCAAACACTTGTAGGGTTAAGGTAATTTTAAATTACCAATTTCATTGGCCACCCTATACTTCAGTATCATGTAAAGTAAAAGTATTTGAAATTACAGTATATCTCCTAAAAAATAAAGTTAACAATAAATATATTATTAAAAAATGATACATATATATTCACTACATATACCCCGCAAATGTTTACTTACTTTTGTCGGATACTGGTATAAGGTGGAGGATTAGGACGGATTCCAGAATTTCTTTCTTCGGACATCCTGAAATTTTAAAATATCTATTTAAACATTATAAGACTAACTATTGGATAAAATTATTTTACTTTATAGGTTTACTATACAATTATTTATGAACATAATATAATTGTATTATATTTGTGATAAATTTTTAAATATAATTAAATATAGGCCCGTTATTAATACTTTAAAAACTATTATCATGAAAGTGACATAAATCTTCACCCACTAAACTGTAACACCTTGGGCTTAGGTACAACCACTGTGAAAAAGAGCTGGGAACTGGCATCAAATGACGTATCTTATTACGTACACTATTATACTTGCCTAGGACTAGTCTTCAAGAAAGTATCGTCATCTCTTTGACTAGATAAGGAACGCAGAGTCTTGCTAACTCTTTGAACTGATTCATATTGAATCATGAGCTCATCCGGTGTACTCTGATTCCGTTTGCTTCTGAAAAACAGTACAAACTTAGTTTAGTATTAACAGGATTACCTTGTTTGTTCTAGGTAAAATCTTACAATTAATCACCATTAATGGTACAAACTTGGAACTGCAAAAAATACTTCCAGAAAACCTTGCACTTTATCGACAAAGCATAGCATGGTATAATTCCCTTAACCAACAAACTTAGAACAGCAAACAATATTTCAAAAAACATGCAATGTTGCAAAGATAAAAGCATGGCAAACGTTAACTTGGTATAGTCACCCTTAATGGTACAAACTTACGTCAAACAATACCTTAACCCTGGAACTGGCAGAAGGCCATGCATTGCCTTCTCTCAGGCGCAGAACGCAACAATTTCACACATTTGCGAAAATTTGCATATATTTGCATAATCGATAATTTAACCCACTTAGAATCATCCAATCGTTATAAAACTGGCACCATTGGAAAGGAAATGAATTAAACTTTAATTTTTGTATTTACAACTTTTTCGTAAAACGTATATTTACATAAGTAATCATCGTTTTAAAATATGCACATCGGTCTACAGCGCTTTCCGTGCGCGAATCTCCATACAATTGTACTGTTATTTTCCACTTCTTCAACGTTTAAGACCATCTAAACTAATATTTCTTTGGCAATTATAACGATACCATTGGATTCGTCAAGATTTTATCTTTCTGTTGGTGTCTTCCAATCAGATGTCACTATAAAATTAGTAATTTTCCTAACAATTACTGTAAAGCCTTGCGATTGGACGTTTCTCAACCAATGAAACAGCCCATTTGTCAAGTCATTTTACGCCTACCATATCAAATGTTTTGACAGATTTCTTTACACCATTTTGTACAGCAAAGTCTGAAGTTTGTAACCGTGTTAAAATAATCCAGAAATAACCGGTTTTTGTCTGTCTAGAGGACAATTGAAATGTACAGAATTAGGACGTTCTGGTGAGAAAGTCTGGCGCGTGGGTTCCCACGGTGTTTATATGACGCATGCTGCCCGTATGTCGACTCTTCATTAGATTGATGTCATTTTGTTATTGAAATAAATATAACTCAAACACTTTTGTGAACTAAGGAAAGACAAGTATACCGTTCTTTTCTTTGATTTATCCTCTACACTTTGTTAAAATAATATTTCATTTTTGGGCAAAGCATATATTAGTAAATGACGTTACAATCTAGGCCTAGGTTTGTTACCAGTCGTGTACTTGGAACATAAAAACTTTTTTTTTCAAAATAAAAAATTTGAAATTTATAAATGTTGTTATACAGTTCTATTTAGAACTAAATTACAAAACTTTTTTACATTTATGAAAAAAATTACAAAAAATTTTTAATACTTTTTATGTAGGCCTAAAGTTGTTAGTGGTACAAACTTGGAATGGCAATCAATACCTTAAGAAAACTGTGAATATTCCTAACAAAGTACTTTTTTTTAAAGACATTTCTTGTTACCGCAGTGTGGTAGATTGTTGGCCTACAGATTTCGAATCAGATGTTCAGAAATGAAAAGTTTCACAAAATATTCTGGACCAAACAGTTACCTCTCATTACAACTCCCAAATTTTGTTTATTCTTGAAAGTCTTAAAACCAGTTTCCAGGGCATATTTCTTACTTCTGTTAATTATACCACTCAGTTTTATCAAGATTGAGTGTTCTATTGATGAAATAGTTATTGTTAAACTTGTAGTATAGAAATAAAAAACTAACTTTTAAACAATGAATTGATTAAGTAAAACATTTAAACGGAAATAAGTAAACTAACAATATTTATTATATTCCTTTTACATGATATAAACAAAAAAATTATTAAAATTGTAGGCTAAATACATTTTGCGAGTATGTGCTGATAGTCCATCAATACACTAAATGATGGTTCAACATATAATGCCAGGTCAAACAAAATATTTACTTCCACATTTTACTATGTACCGTACTTTAATCATGACATTAGAATTTCAATATTTGAATGAAAACCAGAATATGTCGTGTTGATTTTTTATTTTGAAAGATAGACTTCCACAGTCACAAACATTATTTCTATGTTCTTGGTCTTCGGAGATCAACTGCATCACTGTCAGCATTTTTTTAAAGAATCCCAGGTAGTCAACAGGCCTTCCAACAAGATCATAAACGGTCCACTCCTAGGGCTATTAGCCTTAGGCCTAGGACTTCTGGCTTCACTTTGTAACACTTATGTCCATGTCACAGAGAAATTAATAAAATAAGAAACGAGTCAGCTGTTTCCAATAGTGACTAAAGGAACAGAGATTTGGTCTAAAGAAAAATAATGACGCAATATATAAATAATATTAATCATTTAATTTTTTCATATAATTACATTTCTTAATGACGCAAAATAATTACAGTAGAATCATTTTTTTTTTATAAACAAATAATAAAACATAAAGCAGACTGTAAAAGTAGGTAATGTAAAAGCAGACTTAAAAAATATATATTAAAATATGATCGTGTGTAAAATGTGAGAACTATATAAAAACTTTATTTCAAAAAGTAGTGCGTTGTACGCGAATAATAAAACGGTAGTCGAAATTATAAACAGTTCAATAAATAAAATATAATAACAATACATAGCACAATCTAACATGAATCGAGAACTTAATATGAAAGTATGTACAGTGATCATGGATGCAATGAAAAGAGAGAGAGGGGAACAACTTGCCTACGTGCCGAAAAGCAGGTAGCCTGGCGAATTGGTTACGCCACAGAACATTCTAGAAGCAGTAGAGGGGATCAAGATGGCGACATAGCTTATGTTTGTTGAATGAAGCCGGCGTGTGTTATCGCAAGTAAAATGTGATTTTCTTTGAACAAGTGGTGACAAGTTGGTCATAATGTAAAGTAAATGTACTTTGGAGGTGGCGTGATTAAAAATATTAAGCTGATCATGTAGGATTGGTTGTTTATCGACGGATATTCTTTCAATGTGCTTTGTTGGAACTTGTGTAAGGTAGGCTTCAGAGGTGAACTGTGAAATCGACGAAAAAATCCTAGGTAACGGACAGTGCGACGAATGTAATAAATAAAACTGTAAGTAATAATGGCCATAAGACATTTCTTTAGTCTGCAAACGTAGAATTTTTTATTTTTTAAAAAGCTAACTTCTTTTAACTTTTATTGCGTCATCACTTAAGATATGGTTCACAAAACTTTGCATAATTGTAGATAATTTCTTGAGTTGTTTGTAGATATATGTACCACTATGTTTATATTTCTTATTTGTTGTAAATATCAATTTTTTATCATGTTTGAGTAAATAATTGTTGTCTTGCCGCAATGCCTTGAATTTCTTTATATAGCCACGTGTGTCCATTTTGCCGCTACTTTAATTAGCCAAGTTCCCACCCCTAAGAAAATAGAGTTAATTAACAAGTATCTTTCAGTGATTAGTAATTATAAATGAATATATGCAAACAGAGCATAAGTAGGGTTATATGTGGATTGTCGCAAATCATCATGATTATTATATTTTTTTTTTATTATTGAGATTATGGGAGTCAAGTGAAGGTGATTTTTAAGGTGAATTTAAGTAAGGTGAGTTTTAAGGTTATAATAGTAAGGTGAATTGAGGTAAGGTGAAATATATAATATTGTTCTACGTTGGAGTTGGAAGAGAGATGTATGAAGAGTTAAGGTGGGCGATGATTTATTATTGTAGTGAGGCAATAGGCCTAGGAGGTGCATAAGCAGTTTTTGAGTAGTATATGAGTGACGATTTTTGTTTTTTAAGGTAAATAGGTAAAGGAGGTGTTGAAGAGATACTAATGGTTAATAGACAATCCACATATAGCATTTTTATTTTGATTTAAAACATATTTTTTTTATTTTTGAACTTTTTATCGAACCCCATTTTTTTTTAACACAGTATAATTAACATTTTATTTTTATTCATGTAACCTTCCGTTACAAAATGGCTTTCCCAACGTGGGGCTGATAAACAAAAGCAGTTTTTATTTTTATTCATGTAACCTTCCGTTACAACTTGACATTTGTCAAGCCTCGATAATGGATAGCTATATAGTGTCCAAAATGTCCGCTGTATTCAACCTACAGACACCAGCGACGTTTGTCCCTCTTGAAATCCTAACCTCAAAATTGACGATCTTAATTCCCCCGCAGGAAAGATAGATTCCTTTATTTGGTAATATAGAAGGTAGGAAAGATAGAAGAGAAGGAAAGATTAATAATAACAGTTCTATGTTATTCTAGTCTGGAAGGTGCTGCTATCTGGTAGCGAATAAAGTAACCAGAATGTTCCAAAGACGAAGAACATAGAAATAATGTGTGGATTTGTAAAGTTACTTATTAAAACTTAACACAAAATTTAAACATGATGCCGAATTCCTCGGATTACAAAATCTTGTCACATATATGTGATAACAAGTGAACAGTCCTCCTATAGGACTGTCAAAAACGAAAGGAGGGTGAAAAACATTAAATCTACTACTTTTCCCATAAAAGTTTAATGCTCCTAAATACACATTAACATCATAGAGCTGGTGGAACATTTTTAATCCATAGCTTAAGTTTTTTAAACTCATTCCCTGCTATAAATATCAGTTTTTGTATGCATTTGGTTCAACTTACAAGAAGTACAAACGTTTCCTATTTTTCCTACGAGTAGGGCAGAATGTCGAAGTACCAATTATAAAAATAAGACTTTTTAACAAACCTTGATGATCCGATGGATATATTAAGAAAGGTTAATTAGAATGTATTTTTAAAATAAAGTTCAAAACAATTCAATTAAAACCAAACAACCAAACCATCCACACAAACATACCTCCAATAATCCTCACAGATATAAAATACTGAATGAAAGAATTCATCAGACACTTCATCATGCCTGAAAACAATACCATTACTTAAGTTAGTCTATCCTATTTTTTTAAACACATCTCTTTTTAGTCACAGTATAAGTAGTACAGTATTATTAATCAAGGCTATTTGGTCCACTGCTTTACTAATATATGGGTAGTAAATTAAGATAATTTTAACAAAACAAAAAACATTTTCATTTCTAAAGTTTGAACTGTTAAACATTTTATGTAAGTCTCATTGGTAAAGCATTTTTTTAAGGTCATCTTAAAGTGGCACATATATTCAGAGCTAGCTAGGCTATCTAGAAAACCCACAAAATTATTTCAATGAATTACACAATTATTAGATTACGAATAACTTGAGTGTTAATGACAGTAAAAGCGGCAATGATCAAGCTTGTCCGGATATGTCTAAATATTTTTTTTAAAATTTGCATCGTCGTTGTTGTAAAGCCATTCTATAGTATGAGGTTTTCTCAATAAAAAGAGAAAACTTTTAGGCCTATAATTGGCAGTTCCCAGCATAAACGCTAACTCAGTTTTACACAAAGAACAAGGAAGCAGATTTATGTATTTTTTGCATCATGTTCAGGTTCAGGGCATTGTGATTTTATCAGAATCAAATACAAATTCAATAATGTTTATTATATGTTGCAGTGCTGTATTATAACCATATTTTCTTCTGTTTTGAATAAATTAAGCGAGCCGACACTGGCAACACTGATAATTGTAATTATTATGTTATGGGTCAAAGTCACAAAACGGGACAATTTCAGTCCCTTTAAAAAAAAAAATAATAAAAAAAGAATATGACGAAAATAAAAATGTTTATTTTCTGAAACACTTTTTTCCTTCTCACTAGACAAATTTCATGATAAAAAGTTACTATTTTTAGTGACTAAAATATATTTCCTTTCTAAGAAATACAAATCGGTCACTGTCCTTGACCAGCTATCTTAAATATTGAATGTCAAATAAACAAACAAGGAGATCGATAATCACGGCAAAAACGGCATAGAATAAACGTTTAGGTTATGTGATGACTAATACATAAAGAATATTCGAGCAGAGGACAAGATAACTATGTTTTTTTTCTTATTCAACACTTGTCCTTGAAACAGCTAAACAAAGACCGACTAAAGTATAAACCTGCCTTTACGTTATCGATCGCGATAGAATTGACGCGATCAGTAGTCTGTTGGAAGTTTATTAGTGAACTTCAACTGCTGGCTTAGTTGAAATAATTTCAATTTGTTAAATTCTTCGAAAAATCACCTAAATTTAAGGAAACTAATAATAGTACCTTAATTGCATGACAAAAGGTCACGTAAATATTTTAAGTGTATATTAAAATGTTGCAGTAACCAACGTGCCTAGTTAGTTGCGCATTCGTTGTCTTTATCCTAAACTCAATAGGATAAACCTATGTTACCTATTAATGCTAATTCACCGAGTTTTACTTGAAAATTACAAAGCGGTCACGTGCAAATCGGTAGCGTGACCGCCATGGTATTATGTGACCGTTTTGTTTATTTACCACTTTTAGTAATTATATATCCTTTGTTTGTGTTATATCTGGAATTATTAAAGATTTTGTTATTAAAGATTGTGTTGTTATACATATTAACTCAAGAAGTTACTTTGTTTTTTTAAATATCACATTATTATAGCCAATCAGTACTTTGTTATGATTTTTCGGTTGCTTTGTTTATTTCAACACTAAAAGCTGCTTACCCTAACCATTGTTTGTTTTAATTATAAAAACAACTATTGTCTTCCAGCATTTTCTAATCACAAATTTAAATTATTATCAAAACGGCCTCGATCGCTACCGTGCGTTAACGATCGCTACCGTGCGTTAACGATCGCTACCGCACGGTCACGATCGATACCATTCGGTCACGATCGCTATTACCCGGTCACGGCCACACAAATCGGTCACACACACGAAATCGGCAGTATATGTTTGATTCAAAATCTGATTGTATAATTTTTATACAGAATTATTAAATGAATGTTATTGGGTATATTAGATATTATTAATTATACTTTTAAGCTATCTCAAAGTAATATTTTACCGACTAAGCAAGCGTGACCGATTTGTATCCATTAATGCTTCGGTACACTAAAAGTCCATAAAATAAAAAAATAGAAATTCATAGAATTTAGCTCAGCTACATATGAGATAAGGTTCCTGAACATGTTATTTACCTAATATGCTATTTATTTATATAAAATCAAATACTTAATTTTAATTTTTTTTTTTTTTTAAATTGTCCCATTTTGTGACTTTGACCCTTATATTTTTTAATATCTGAAGCAAAATCGTGTTATTTTTTATGTGGAGACTACAATTAATACAAAGAGGTAAAAAATAAAATTGAGCAAAACTTATGAAAAGATATATTGCTTTCTCACTTTCTTAATATTTTGTATAGAAAGATGCGTTTAAAAAGTAAGTAGACCTACTGTTTCTCTATAGTTCCACTGCAGTACTGTGATCTAGCTGCTTTGCCATATGGGCTTTCCAATGTCGAAATTTCGGTCAAAATTAACTTTGTTGATGTTTTAATTGTTTTCAAGTTTACGTTTGCTTAAAAACTTAAACCGACTGAAGTTCATTGCCTTTGTCTTTAGGGATATACTGGGTTCATAAAGTGAGCTCAGACTGCCAAGCAAATTTTGAACCCAGTGAGTCCAAAAGTGCACAAGTATCTCAGAAGTTACAGACGTTTAGACTCCTCTAATGAACCCAGCAGTGGGTCCAAAACATCTGTGAAAAATTATCTACCGAGTCCAAAAGTGTTTGAATACCTCCTTATATAATTTAAACCTTTGAGTTGACTACGGTTTTGGGTTTAACAAAAAACTAGGTGAACATTTTCTGTGAGTTGCACTATGGTAGCCCCTACAGAACGTGCTTTCTTCAAAACCTATCTAAAAGAAATTTCTTTTGGTTTTAGCCAGCATCGGAGCCGAATAAGGATTGAGTCCACACAACCTATTTCTAGTAAAAAAAATAGCGTAACATAACTACTTACATTCCTTCATGGTGAAAACATAGAATAAACGATAGAAGTATAATCAAAATTATCATCATAATAACAGGAACGATTAGTGTAAATGCAAGTTCCGACATGTAGTTACGAGTCGGGATCTCATTTCTTCGAGGCGGGTGCCAAACATCGCTCAACACTTTACTGCCAATAAATTTCTCGATTCCCACTTCATTGCTGAAATTATTCGCAGATTTAGGAGAGACCTGGACAAAATAAAAATATTATGACATATTATGTGTTCAGACTCACATACGATTATAAACATATCATATCATGATGTTATTACTGATTTGTCAAAGAAGTTAGGTACCTTGATAGCCATTGAAATTCCACGAGTCCACCAGTCCCATAATAATTAAAAAATCAATTCAATCTACAAAGATGTAGTGACCACTTATTGTTTGATTATACATTTTGAAATACCGGAGGGTTTAGTATATATTATTTAAATAATGGTGAGTGTTTATTTCCCAAGGGAAGTTTAGTGTATAGGCTAAGACTCACCTAATCTTACTCCTTTGTAACATATATGCAACCTTTTTTGCATTCAACAAATCGATGTTAACACATTTACAAATAAATAACATACAGTGTTATAGATAGGGCCTAACTGAAAAACTAAAAATGTAGTTCAATTCAAAAGTGTAAAAAAGGATATACTTACATACGGTACACAAAATAATATACAAAGTAGAAATACAGTAAAACCTCTTATATCCGGATCAATGTGGCGCCGGGCGATCCGGATATCAAAAAATCCGGATTTGAGAGAGGTATTTTTTAATATGGGTAAATTGGTTGAAATTAGGGATGGGTCGATTCTCGATACCGATTTTCTATACCACCGATACTTTAGCTTTTGTATCGGTATCAAGAATCGATAGGCGAAACTCGATACCGATTACCAATACCAAGAGATACTCAGTTGTCAGAACTGCCCGTTCTCGTATAGACTCCGTGAATGTAATCTCCGGTATTTGCAATCGCAATCTCTGAATTTTAACTCAATTCAGCATTTAACAATAAATATCTGTAGGGAAAATGTAAAACATTATTAATTTTATGTAAGTAGACATTTT
>JAGFPH010006375.1:54548-66884 GCA_018207615.1 Philaenus spumarius | reverse complement strand
GTATAAATGAATACACCCAAAACTTAAATATTAGGCCTAATTGTTAAACGGGATTTTAATTTTTTTAGCAGAATAAAAAGTAAATGTCTACTTTGACAACAAATGTAGTGGCAAGAAACTACTAATAACACTGATTATTTCAAATTCATTTATTAAAAAGTTGATATGTTTCCACATTCTCCATAAATTGCAGCTGAATGTATTCTGACATCGATTTTTGCATTTGCCTCTTTGCCTTTATGTCTTTTCCCAATAATGTTATAAAAACAATTTGTCTTCTGTCTATAATTTAGAAGAAAATATTAGCGAAAATTCTATCAACTTTTTTTAAACTGGTTGTAAATCGCTATTTTAACACCTAAAAATGTATTTATTTGATTTAAGCTGTGTATGAATTAATTTATTTTGGACTTAAATTTGGTCTTAATTCATTTTTCAGTACACATGGAGATTTTTGACATTTGATTGAAGAGGAACCTAAAACCTGGTATTGTTAATTTTCTCTGTAGACCAATCATTTGTTCAAAACATTTTGTACACTGTGGATATCAAGAAAGTGAAGTTGGTATACATGCTCAAAAGGTATAACCAGAAAGTAAGTTTCGAGGGTTGTTAAAAGAAATTTTTTTTTAAATAATGTGTATTATTCAGGGTACACATCTTGAACTATTTTTAATCAACAGCTCACAACAAATTGTCTCTAACCCAAGACTATTCCACGCTCCATTCATTATTGTATTTTTTTTAAATTTCATGCCCATTTAAATATCATTGTATTGGCAATACATTTCACAAAGTTGATAATGAATTTGAGGAGATATAGTGTCCTTTGCATTTAAGAAACTGATAACAGACTCCTTTTACATGCTGTCGATGTATACATTTTTTAAACAAACGAAGCTACTTTAATGTTTCAAAATGGATCCCTTACCGTACCAACAAAGCAACGACTCACTTGCCGCAGTAATTTTCATGATTAGCTTATGACGGCTGTATTTAAAAAACGGAAATTACTTTCTGGATATTTGTTGTATGTTTTTCATTTCTCATGTTATGTCTTTCCATGCTTGTAACAAATATTCTCTTTATACAATATTATGTTTTACTGACTAAATGTAACATACCACAAAGTACAAAAAGCATATAAAATTTTATTGTTATTTTGGTTTTAAAATCCTTCTTTCTCATTCACTTTGAATGGAAGTCTAACAGAAATAGTAGTGTTAATAGATTATTATTAACCCTTTAAGGAGTATTGACGTTCTGGAACGTCATTTTCTCAGAGCTGTTAGGGAGTAAGGATATAATAACAAAACAAGTCAGTAAAGAGTAAAAAAATTTGTTTTTGCTTTTTTATATAATTCATTTAAATTATGTCTTTTACATAATAAAAAATAAGTATTATACTGAAAATATCGTTAAAAACATTTTAAAATTTTGTTTGTGTATGAAAGTCTTGAAAACATGGAAAAACACATAATGCCGCACTGCATTCTTCGCACTGAAAGGTTGTGTCTTTCCTTTTCTTTTCATTGCATGAAGAATGCGCGCACACGTAGCATCGTTTTTGACTTTTCCTTTTTTGACCTTCGGGTGTCAAAACCACAAAAACACCAATTCACATAATTACTCTACCTAAGCTAAAAAGCATGTTGTCTTCGTAAATGATGTTCCAGAACGTCCGTCGTTACTCCTTTTCACGTAAACAGAAAAAGACGTTCCGAAACGTCAATACTATTTACGCGCAAAAACCTGTAGCCTACTGTACTCGTCAAAGGGTTAACTTAAAGTTGTTGCACAGGCAAGTTATTATATATTCAAATAATTTTAACAAATAATTTATAGTAGTAACTGAAACGTAAAAATTTCTCAGGAAGTATTATGTATAGAAGAAGATGTACGTGGTACAGAAGAGAGTTGATCGTTACAGTTGGATGAAATCATAAGTACCTAGTACTATTAAAAAATCGGATTACACTGTATTAGATGGATAAATTAGTATAGAATGTCAGTAAAACTAAATGCTATCATTTTAATTATTTAAAAAAAAGTAATACAATTTACAAACCCAAAGTTATTACATCAATAATGTAAAGTAATATAGAGATAAGAAAGAAGAACCAACAGTAGTGTGCTAATTAATGCGAACAAACGATATTTCTTTAAAATTACAGGCCTTCTTACCATTTGATATTTTCCCTTGCATACCACTACATCTGTCATAACATGTTTTGTCATGTTTGTTGGTTATCTACAACTGGTAAAATATTCTAGTTACTAATTTCAGACGTATGATCAGATTTAGTGGTTAATATTGATGTTCATACAGGATGGCACAATAAACCTTAACGGGCTATGCAGGATCGTATTGTATAAGTTAAAATAAATGAAAAATGTTCAGTAACTTTTTTTTCAAATTCGGCTTAGTTTAGTCGCAATCCGCCATTTTTTTTTACAAAAACTTGCTGTAACTCCATAAAAAGATAAGCTATTGAGTTGAAACTTGGTGTAAGCATTTTGTATGTTACGATTTACAAGTGTACCAAACGGCAAAAATTTATGTTTCTAATTTTCAAAATGGTGCCCATTACAAAATTTGACCGTCAAATATCTTGAAAACTGCTAACTTTACAAAAAATTTACAAGAGCCAAAATATTTTATTTTTTTAACGACAAACAAAATGGTTGTTTTGTCGTTTCCGTAGGTCAAAGGATAAACGAGTTATCGAGGGAAAAAACTGAAAACATAATTTCTTGGTAATCGTCTACAACATCCGAACTTAGTGTAAAACCTAAATTTTTGAGTTCTTATAGTTTTAATAAATAAGATAAAATCCATTGCTCTGAAATGTTGGTAAAATTATTAAGCGTTACAAAGAAACTAGCGTGTGCTCACTTAACAAACAGTGAATTGTGGAAGAACAAGAAAACCCAGGTGCTAACAAACTGCTATGTGAGAAAGTTGTGAAAACAAAATTTAGGCCAAAGCTTATTTCAATACAAATCAGGACTTCTTTGTCAATTAATGACACAAGTTCCGGACAATTTTTAAATGCAGTGAGTTACGTTTAAACACATCTAAACTATGAGGTTGACCGGGTGAGTTTTTTACTAACAAAACAATTATAGAATTTATAAAAAGTTATGATAATCATATTTTCAAAAAAACTAACGAATTCCTCATACCTTAACCCAATAATATAATCTGAGTAAAATTATATTCAACCGAACCAAATATGAGATTATATATCATATCAGAATAATAAGATAATCAGAATAATAACATTTGAACATTTTCAGAAAAACATAATGTTTTACATTTTTGTAACACCCTGTATGTTGTGTTGCGAACCATGTTTTTACATTTTGTAGATAGCTTATGTGACTTAAAAATATGACAGGTTGCCCGAATTTGTGAGTCAAGTTGGATACACTGCCTTTCCAATAATTATTTGCCCCCCCTCCTCCCCTGCATAAAAACTTTTAAGATTGAACCTTCTATTGAATTAACTTTAATTTTTTTAAACATTTTTTTTTAAGCATAAAAAGCATACCTTTGTACAGTACTTCGTATTTTTTTATTTACATCAAATAATGTTTCAATGCTCATCAGTTAAAATCGTACTGCTTTTTCCTTTTTGTAGTATAATACAAGTTTCCTTCAATGTAACCATTCTACAACGGTTGTGTTTTGTAATCAAAATAAAATTAATGAACATTTGTTTTAAAGTTTTGGACGCCAATTTTTTTTACAAAAGCTTGTATTTCACGAAACCTCGGATTATAGCGATTCAAATTATCGATGCCCTACTGTAATTGATAACATTTTTTTTGTTGAAAAAAAGTAGATACGAACATGCTGTTGAATTTGTAGAATGATTGTCCGTACTTTACAGCCTTGCTGTATGTGTGTTATTGATTTTCTGCAATTCTTAGTACTGTGTACCTCCATTTGAGAAAAAATTAATGTGCTCTAAATTTAGTGAAATTGTGATGTCTCCATTATGTGACAACTACAGTAATTAAAAGTATACTTTAAAAAGACATTAATAATGCGAGTTGGTCTTATTCTGTATTATAAAATAAAAGAAGAACCTTATTTGATAACAAACTGAAAAGTTAAATGATTCGTATATAAATCAAAATGTAAATGATCGTTTGATCAAAATCTTAAGTCTCCGAAAGTTCTTCACCGAATGCTTTGAAATTTTGACACAAAGTTTCATTTGAATATAATGTGTGTTTTTATATACTTTTTTTTTTTAAGCGCCGACTGCTGACCTTAAAATAACACAAAACACAAACTGTACTAAATATTTTACGGCAATGGGAGCACAATACTAAATTATTAAATATGTTTATTGTTGGTACAGTAATCAGCTGTTTACTCTAATATTTCCATTAACAGCTGATTTCAAACTTGGAAACAATTATTTTTGTATTTCTAACTTTTAGGTTAGGTTTGCATAAACAATGCCAACAATCTGTGATGAAGGTAAAAATAACACACACTATACTAACATTTTGGGTTATGTTTTGCTTAAGTATATACTTGGGCCTTGCTGGTTCTTTTAACCTTTATTATAACTCCTTTGTTATAAAATATACGAAATAATTTGATTCGGACATTTTACATTATTTACAATCTAAGCTTTAACCTTATTATTAATCTTACACCTTTATTATAAGTAAAACATAACATATGTGTATAGAAGGTTCCAACGTAGTCGGCGTGAGGAGCACGCAGAGGTTTCCCGTAGTTATAAATAATTTTTCTGGCATACTTACAAAGTTTATTATTTTCACATTACTGTTTCATTATAAGTAAGTTCTAAGTTCTACTTTCAGGATTTTAAATGTATAAAGCTTGGATTGTTAAAATAGTTCCATAGCCTCTGGCTTTACTAATTACTTTGGGGGCTCATTTCTCAAAGCTATAGATAGAGTAAATACAAAATGTTAAGTAACATGTTTAATGAGTAACCAAATGATATGAGTTACATGCAAATTTTTTGTTTTTTTCTCGACTTATTGATTATTTAGGATAGAGGATCAGTAGTATCGTGTATTTTGTGGAAAAAAAAACTATTATTATAAACGATTAGACATTGGTGTAAATATTCTATTGTATATAATATTTGCACTTTGTAGACCTAATGGTAGTCTAAGTGTTAGTAGTTGTTTTCTAGAATAACTAACTGTACTAGTAGCAATAATATGTAACAGTATATATCTGGGGGAATCATACCATTTTTCAGAAAATTATTCTGTGTATTTATATTACAACATTTATGATCTCAAATCTTAAAGAGCGAATTTCAGAACAGTAGAACCCCGGTAAGTCCACTCTCTATAACCCGGATCTCCACATAACTTGGACCAGTTTGGAAAAAAATTTAAGTTATGCTGTGTATGGAAACGCAATATACAATGCACATTATGTTTGTAAGCATCAGCAGTGAAATAAAATACGCATTAGATTTGTAAACTATATTTAGTAAATATTTAGTATATGCTGAAGAAATATATTTGTTTTCAATGGTGGTGGCGCTCTCTATGCGTTTTTTTTTTGTCATTTTTCTTTTTATGGCAATTAATTAGTGCTATTGTAACCCGCTTGCTACGGCTACATGTTTTATGATATTAATTTCGTCTTTGTTCAACGTCTTTACTGTGGCTGGCCCAGGTTTTTGTTAATCCGGATCATTTGTGGTCTTATTTATTTTATTTATTTATTTATTTATAGCAGAAACACCACAAGGTGCATAGCAACGTCATTATAATAACTACAGCTTAGTCCTATACATAACATAATAAACCCAAAATAACAATAGCAGATATAGCACCTAAAAATTAATAAATAATAAAACTCTAAAAGAATAATAACAATAGTAAAACCAACAATACAAATAAATACAGAAACAGGACTAAATTCAACAACTTAAACAATCAAAGTACCAACATTCAGTCCCCTACAAACTCCAGCACCCAGCACATGCTCGCACCCGACCACAAGAATATGCAAGAGCTGAGGAATACTACCAGTCAATAAACTCCTCCACCGAGTAAAAGGATCCAGACAACAAAAGTCGTCTAAGGCTTTTTTTAAAATGACATAATTTTCAATATTTTTTAAGCTTTCAGGTAATTTATTTAACAATGCTACACCAGCTTGTGATGGTAGCTTTTTGTGCTTACTGAGCCTATGCTGGCCTAGACGTAAGTAACTTCCAAATCGGGTACCATAGTCATGTACTTCCTTATTTAGTGTTGTTTTACACTTGTATTTAATGTATAAAATGACTTCAAAAATATACATGCTAGGAAGTGTCAATATTCCTAGCTCCCGAAAAGCATTTCTACATGACCCCATATTATTTATATGTGCTACAAGCCGTACTGACTTTTTTTGTAATCTAAAAAGCCTTTTCACTTGTTGAGATGAACAATAACCCCATACTATGATTCCATAGTTCAAGTGAGGATGTATAAGCCCATAGTAGGCTGTTAACATTGTGGATAGATTACAATAGTGCCTGAGATTTCTTAATACAAAAATTCCAGATCAAAGTTTTTTTGCATATATTGTCTGTATGAAATTTCCAAGTTAGTTGGTTATCAATGACCAACCCCAAAAATTTAGCAGAACTTGCCTCTTTAATAATATTATCCCCCAACATAACAGTTGGCCTGAACTTTGCACTATTTTTGTTTAAGTTAAAGTATAAATAATTTGTTTTGTCTTGATTGACAGTTAAATTATTTTAACTAAAGTACTGACTTGCAGCATTGACTTCGATAAACGCTTTCTGTTCAAGGATTTGAACATTTCTTGCTCCTAAGCTAATCGTTGTGTCATCTGCATACTGAACCAAATTATCAATACATACAGATGAGCATAAGTCATTTATATATAAAAGAAATAAAACGAGTCCTAAAACTGATCCCTGTGGGACTCCATAGTTAATTTGGTTTTTATTAGAAAGCCTTCCTGCAACCTGTACACGTTGAGTCCTGTTGGACAAATAACTGTCTACCCAAGATAGAGGTGTTCCCCTCACTCCAATCAGTTCAAGTTTTTCCAGCATTATTTCAAAATGTCTAGTTGATCAGACTCAACGAGGTTCTACTTTACTTGCATATTTATATAGTCAGACTATATTTGATATTATACTATTTATTAATTTATGCTTGAATCTTAGATTTTAATACATAATTTTGATTTACTAACTCCAACTAAATATATGTGTTGTTATCTTAATCAGTCCCCTAACAATCATTTTTGTAATGTAATAAAACTACAACTCTAAGCTATTTCTTATTTCTAGTCAAATAGTAAATATTTTAATATATTTATTGTGAAATTATTTTAATCATTACATCTTCTTGGGCTTACATTACAAACAATTCTAGTCATTTGTTACCAAATATTTTGTATTCAATCAGTGCCATGTTTTATTGTATCACGACTTCAATTTGTTGATACTTTTAGATTAGAGCATTTTTATGTGTTTTAAATATTTATATTTTATATTTCACAATATTTAGGTTTTTTAAGGTACAGAGAATTAATAGCTTGTTAACAAATTTGAAAAATAAAAAAGTTCCCATTACCAATGGATAGCTGTGTATATATGAGTAGGCCTGCATGCTTCTATTCTTCTTTTTTCTTCCATAATGAATAATTTAAAGCTTATATTTTTTAAATTTTTATTCTTGATAATATTATTTATGAAACAAATATGCTTACTGTTTTTATAATATTTGCTCCTCCTATTGTTGTTATTATTTTAAATTGTAGAGTTGTGTAAAAGTTGTTTAACAAAAATTAGGTTAATTAACCCTTTTAACCCCGGACCAAAAAATTGTAATTCCAAAATGTGTACAAACACATTGCCACCACAAAAATGTCGAAAAATACCAGAGCCTTAAGAGGCTTTTTACAGAGTTTTGGTAAAAAATTCATAACTTTGTTAATATGTGTGCTATTGTTATGAGTGAGGTCTTAAAATGCTAGGAATAAAATGTATTACACTATGAAAAAGTTTTTATAATTATTAAACACATTTTAACCCACAGTTCCTAAGTAATAATAATAATAATAATAATAAATAAAAAAAAAACTTTTTTGGGATCCTTTACAAAAAAAGGAAGACAAATTTACCTGAGGGAAGCTATATCATTTCATTCTAAATATATTTTTCTGTATATAAAAAAATTTTCTTTGTGAATCAAATATCAAACTTTTAATAACCTTTTTTATAATTTTAATGCTACATGTAAAAACATGTAAAATGAGATATAGCTTACCAAATAAATAACTCAGGAAAAAGTAAGTACTCACCAATTTTATATTGTGGTATTCACTTTTATAAATTTGTCTTTTGATAACAACACAGAAATATTTGTATTTCCACTTATATTTATAGAAAAAGTTTACTTTTTAAAAGGACGAGGCTTAGGCCTTATTACAGACATTCTTCAATAAGCATTCTGGGTGACATCCTTCCTTAGATAGTTAGCTACATGTTATACGAGTGCTGATAGCGCAACATTTTCAACATCGCTTTATTGGGTAAATGGAAATACCCTGGGCCATGTTATACGAGCGAATCCGCGTTAACCGAACGCCGCCAGCACCGTGGTCCGACGTGTTAACTGAGCGCTATCAACACTAACAGCGCAGCGACCAGAGAGGTCAGGAATATTTAATTTGTCCTGGTTCTAGTGGTTATTGTTTATTTCAAAGTGATTATTGTGTACGGTACTTCAAAATGACAAAATGTTTTACACCAACTTGGCGCTATCAGCGCTCGTATAACATGGTCCTTATACCTAATGCAAGCACTTCTAAATCTTTTTCACACACTAAAACCAAAACTCATAGTAAAATAAACACGAGGAGAGATACCATTGTTAGACAACACCATAGGAATAAACACGAGTAAGCTACTGCATTCGCATTGACAGTGACAAACAGCTGAGCGTGCACAGTGCTGTCAAACAACTCCATAGAGTAAGCAATGTTTCTAGTTTGTTAAAATATGTTTAGCAAACATGAAAGTATTTAAAATTGTTAATAATTCAATTGAAATAATATATACTTCATAATACAATCGCTGCTAGTTGTGAAATATTTATTTATACATATTTAAAAACACTAAACCTACGGTGATGTTATATCGTCGCCTGGGGTTTCTCGCTCGATCTATGTGGCGATATAACGTCACCCTGGGGTTCAAAGGGTTAAAAAATACCACTAATTTGTCAGTTTTGGTCTGTTACTTGTGTGTAGTAAATCTTAATATTTATTTAGTGCATATCAAACATATGTAAACTATCAAAAATGTACTGTAGTGTTGAATAAAATGTTATTTAATGAGATTTGTGTATTTGAATATGGTATGTGTACATAAAATTCCTACTGTAATTAGACGTGGTTAAAGTAAATAAAATTAATTTTTACTTTTGCTTAAAATAACTCTTGATTAATTAATAAAATCCGGATGCTGATTTTATTTTAAAAAGAACTGTAGTCCCAGAGTCTACTTGAAAATAGACATTATTACAGCTTCCTTCAAATATCAGGAAACTTTTGGAGTTTACCATGAATGAACTCTAGCTACATATGTGAGGCGGAAAGTAAAAAGGGACCTCATTGCGGCAATTTCCGGTTTTTAGTTTTTGATAATATTGAATTAAGCTTTGAATAACAAACAATTTTGTGCAAAAATCATATCTCTATGATTTTTTTTTTGTTTAAGTTACGGATTTTTTAATTTTATACAGTGAAAATGGGCATTTTGAGAAAAACGCAATTGAAATATTCAAAGTAAACACAAAAACTTTATTTATAACATTTAAGAAATGAAATTTGTATACAAATTAGCTTAAAACGTCCTCTAAAAAATGATATAAGAAAGTCTCTCATGAACATCCATCTTCATTATTTAAGTGGAACGTTTTCGACACTTCGTCGAAGGTCCTGGGACAGGTTGAGGGTCGTCAGAGTTACTGTTGCCAGCTTCATCGATGTTTTGGGTTTCATGACAATACGGTTATTGTTTGGACAGTACATTAAATTATCAAAAATTAATTAATGTAATAATTAATAATAGTTATCAATAGTTAATTATACAAAAATCTTAGCTTTAAATGCATAGTTTAGGTGTGTTAGTACAACTACTAAGAGTAGGTGGTTTTTAAACCTGTAAAGAGAAGGTAACTGAAGTCGGGACAGGGATTTTTATAACCAGAAAACGTTCTCATTTTACAATAAACTCGTAATAGTTCACTTCGTCGCTGCTAGAATTCGTCAGAGAGTAGTTTTTAAAGTATTGCCTTGTTATCTGATGGGTTTGAGAAAAGGGACCTGTTCGCGGCCCATGTTATTTTCCCATAAGCGCGAAGAGGTCCCTTTTCCCAAGCTATGTTAATTATTTTTTTTTAGTGTTTTATCCGTTTACAACAGTTTTGTAATCGATTACAACTGGTAAAGGACGAAATGAAGCATATTAAACCGCAAACAACCGAAAATCGAAATTTTTGACTTCATTGGATGAAACTGCTTGTACTGAAATTTTCAGTTTGCCACGATTAGGTCCCTTTTTGCTTTCCCCCTCACATATGTTTGACAACAAAACATTGATTGAGTACACGATTGACAAAACATTAATTGCTAGTTCACTAATAATGCCTGTATACATTTGTATGTTTGGGTTTGATTTTGTTCATTTTTATTTGGTCTGTCATCTTCTCTCCTATTGAAATCAAATTATTTCTTAATTTTAAAAACAACAACCGAAGGATAATGCATAAATAAACCATATTCCTTGTATTATTTGTTATCTCCTAATTGATTGCCTCCAATATTGCAATAATTATGTATACTACTCTTACAGTTAACTATGCTTACAGTTTTCAATTTTTATTTTATAATAAGAGTGTTCTTTTCTCTAATTTTTAGATTTAAAAAAGTTCTGGAAAAAGAAATACTGTAATATTTTTGAGAAGTTTATTCAATGGTAGACATCTTCCAAAGTTTTTTTGTACAGCTTATTTTTCACTGTAATCATATTAGTTGCAATAAGTCCTTGATTTAATGGTCCCTTGATTAAGACCTTCTTAGAGTGAGCATCTCCGTGAATTACGTAATGTTGAATGTTATCCCGTACCAAAATTCCAATGACACTATCAGGTAAGAACAGATCTGCTTGAAATATAAAATAAAAATATGCAGACAAAACTTGTAGGAAATTTTATGCTGTCTTAAGTTAAAAGTTATGATTTTCCCTGCAAAATGGACTGAAAGTGATTAATTCAGGGGATCGTAAAAAAGGTGCCGTTTTTGGCAGTTTTTGCAAGATGGCGGTGGGAGCACATAGGCACCAAGGTCGAAAACTTGTACTCTTAAGAGGGTTGATATACACAAAATACCCCAAAACAGAAGAACGTTTTTCAGGGCTATGTATCATTTTCCTGAAAATTTATGTTCTATAATAATAGGTCACATTTTTATATTTTTAGTCATTACATCATTTATCATCTGAATCCACATCACAAATAACATATATCTCTGTGTAGCAAGGCAAGAATTGACGCGACAATGTCTGTCCGGCCTCTTGCTTGCTTACACTTAGTCAAACTGTAAACTTCTCCAAATAAAAAAAAAAAACTATTTAATATTGGACACAGAAATAGTAAATATTTTCAGTATTTGGAAGGCACAGACACCTGTTGGCATTTGGAATAAAATCTGTGCAAGTTATCTGGTTGCATGGAAAAGTTTAAACCACATGTTTCTTGCTCTTCCTCTTTCCATAATTTATCTATGACTAAATTTAGCTTCTCAAATAGTAGAGTGAAAATATTCAATTTTTGTATATACGGTACACTGCAAAACTAGTGTCTTCAAACGCCGCACATTGTTGTAGTACAGTAGAGTCTCACAAACTCGGTCTTCAATAACCCGGCAGTCCGGGTAACTCGGCGACCCCATTGGAAATTAATTTCAAAGTATTTTCCCACGTTCTCTAGCCTTTTGTTCATGTGGCCTTTCTTACGGTGAAGGTCAGGTTAATGCCCTGAGAGGGGTTGGCGATGTCAGCGCGTCACGCTACCTGCGCAGCTGGGCGGTACATTCCTCAACTCTCATTCCGTTATTGTCTCGCTATTCGCTTTTGCCAGAAGTGTCAATTTCCCTCCCAGTCGACCCAGTCTTGGAATAGCCAGTGAGAAGTGAACATTGATTATCGAGAGATTTCTGTTGTAAAGCTTAGTACAGTTGTCCGTTTTCGTTTTGTTGTTGAGTTTGAGTTTGGATTTTTATGTTGTTGT
>JAGFPH010006375.1:35797-54448 GCA_018207615.1 Philaenus spumarius | reverse complement strand
ATATACATTTGTACAATCTATTGTACCACACATATATACATTTGTACCATCTATTTTACCACGCATATATACATTTGTACCATCTATTGTACCATACATATGTACCATGCATACACGCATTTGTACAATCTATTGTACCACACATATATACATTTGTACCATCTATTGTACCAAGCATATATACATTTGTACCATCTATTGTACCACACATATATACATTTGTACCATGTATATAATAGCACACTAGGCCATAGCCAGAGGGGGAGGGATGAGGGGATCAAACCCCCCCCCCCAAATCCCAAAATTTAGTAGTAAAAATTAATACTACATTTAAAAAGTGCAAGGTAAATTATGAAATAGACAACACAACAGAGGATCCAACAACATATTTTACATCATTGTGCATTGCATGCATAATAATATTTAGATTTGCTCGATTAAACTACAACGTACAATACACAATGATGCAGTAGGTTACAGTCTTACTCTCTTGTGAGTTGTGAGCTTGATCTAATTTATTAAATAAGAAAACTATGAAGGTTCAACAAAAATACTTTACTCTAACAAAACAAAATCATTCATCATCCTATAATATTTTACACGGGTAACTTTATCAACTTTTTAAAATAAGCATGGAAATTGGTGTTTAAAAGGGTTTAGATTCAAATCCCCGGTCCTGACCTGGCGTGGGATTTTTTGATTCAATTGCACGCAAAAACTCCAACTTTGGATGGTTTCAAAAGTTTTTGTCGTTAATTACCAGCATTCACAAATAACAAGCAAGTTATAATTTCCAATCCAAAAGTGTTGGGCAAATCCAAATATTTCTGTACCAAATAAATACATTGTCTCCTTTTAAATGATGTTCTGGGAAATTTAGTCCCAACCCTTGTTATTGTGGCAACACTGACTGTCACTGACATGCCACGTATACTGCTCCAAGCCGCTAGACCAATGTTGCCAGATTGAGTTTTTCCCAAAATGGGGAATTTTTTAAGTTTGCGGCAAATATTGGGGAAAAGAAAATGGTGGCAACATATGGGGAATGTTTTTCAATAATGTGATAAACATGTTAAAATTCTTATAAAATATTAAAAACTCTTAAAGTAATCAATATAGCACCTGCTATGTTAAAACCCCTACTTAGAGAAGTCCATTTAAAAAAAATCTGAGGGAGAGCCTCCAGGGCCCATCTCCACTGGGATTTTTTCCATACAACATAACCCCAGTGGCGGCTGGTGAATTATTACCTTGGGGGTTCAAATCTACCGGGGAGGGGGGTCCTGCAAATTTGTTTTTAGTACTAAACATAAGAATTTCTACTTTTAGGCCTGTTTTTACTTAAATTTGGTTGTTTTAAGACATCTCTGAAAAGCGTGCAATGAGATAAAATCGGGTTACAGTTTGCATGATAGATTGGAATATAGATATTAATTATAAATGGAAAATTGAGAACAATATTGTCTTACATAGAAGCCGATACTTTATTAATTAGTTTATTTAAGTTTTTAGTTGATAAAGTGACTCATAAATAATGAAGTGACACAAATACCAGTGTACTTTAATAGCACACTTTTCTCCAAGAGGTAAAGAAGAAAAGTTACCCTTAGCAAAGGTGTAACGCTGTTCATTCTAAAAACTTTACCTTAACACAACGCTAATAACAACACTGATCTACAATTATATTATTTAATAATATGTCCACACTAACACAGACTTAATCCATGAACTTCATAGAATGCACAACTGACATAACCTATAAATCAAAGAAGTAAACAAACACCAACTACGTAAAGGAAAAAATAGGCGTAAGGTTTTTTTTAGAAAACACTGTTGTGAACTGCAGCTTCGGCTGTCTTCGGAAGGAGTCGGGAGTCGCTGCATTCAGATTGCAGCGGAAAACAACGTTGAAACTGCAATTCCCCCACCGTTCCCCTGTACCCCCTCGCCTAGGCCAGGAGGTTCGTTCTTGAATTGAACCAAGATGCTGAAAACGACGTAGGAGAGCTGCCCGTTGTTACTCTATGTCGTATTTTAACAACTTTTCAATCTATATTGTTACATTTATGAAAAAAAGTACTAAATATTTATATTTGTTAAAATATTATGTTATTAACGCAATTTGGTTGGGGGTTCACTGAACCAGTGAACCTATAGCACGAGCCGCCACTGCATAACCCAGAACCCCCTTCTGCACGTTTGGAACCCCACACAAAAGTTGGGAAATATGGTCAAAATTTTTGGGAAATTTTAGATTTTGCAGCAATGCCCATGCCACCAGTTATTACTGTGGTGTTACCAAAAAATGGTGTTACCATTTTTTGTCGCTCTCCTTAGCATTGAAAATGTTGTAACAAAAACATTGGATTTCACTAGCACAATTCAATTATTTGCCTGGTCCAAAGACAAAAAGAATAAACTGTAAAACTATGTACATATTTTGATTGTAAATACATAGACAGTGTTGTTTATTTAGTAGTGTTTTTTATTTTTCAACACGCTTTCTTTTTAGTCAATAGTCAATACCTGCTTACTACAAATTACAAGTCTTAGCTTTTCATATATTTTTGGCATTTCAATCGCTGTTATTGCGCGATTGATGTACATTTTTCTTGGAAAATAGTTAAAAATGCATTCAAAATTGCTAAAAATAAAACCGTGTTAATAGCTCAAATAGTCCCCAGAGATGCTCTGAAACATGAGTTTTACAGTCAAATATGCAAAAAATTCCACACCCCAAAACGCCCGGAAAGGGGAGTAATTTAGAACTTTGGCCTAGGGCGTAAATAGGCGTTAATCCGGGCCTGGTGCACGGCAGTGTTTGAATTCTTAGTTATTTTAATAGAATTTAATTCCGTAGCCAGATTTTCCACTTTCTTAGAAACGGACGTAAGCATTAGAGAAGAAATGCAACGCGAGGGGTTAAATTTTAATACAAAGTTCTCTCTCCTTCTATCTTTTCAATTAAAAAAATTACTGGTTCTTGTTTAGGGGTACATTTGTTGCTTCATTAGTTTTGTCAGTTGTTTCTACTAAACACTACTGTAGCTATATAGTTTATGTATGTGAATACTGTATTAACAAAACAGACTATAACATCTCTAAACGGACTACGCCTAAAAAGCCCTTACTTCATTTCAATAATTTTGCTTTCTTTACTTTTTTTAAATGAGTTTTGTTTTTGGACCTATCATGCCTTTTTTTCCTTCCTTCTATTAGGCCTATTTCAAAAAAGTTAATCGTATTTTTTATACTACTGTTATTTCTTTGTTAATTATCTTACACTATTTTTCCGTCTAAGTTTATTGTTTGCCTTTTCTTTCTTATGCGATATGATAGGTATAATATGCTAATTATTAAATAGTGTATTTTTATGTTTTATAATTTTAAGACATTGAAAAATAATTTAAAAAAAAAGGATAAACAACATTCAATTTTGCAGTAAATTTACAGTCTATATTAATATTGTGATATTGTCAAGTCCAAGTAAATGCTGTTAACACATTGAATGAATTACATTGATTTATGTTGTCCTTACCCTAAACGCAATTAAAACTTTTAAATTAATGAAATTAAGAGGGTGTTACTTAATCTAGGTCACAACTTAGAGTAACTTATTTCATTTAGTAAATGGCAAGAAATTGGTGTTTTGCTTCAAGTCAATTCAGTTGTTGTTAATTATAACTATGCGATTATTTCTTATGGTGCTTGTTTTGTTGCTTTAATAATTAATCTAGAATCTGGTACTTACTAACTGAACGCATCTCTGGGGGAGGATAAATCTTGTTTTAATACTGCTACGCAAGTACGAAATATATTTTTTCATTTATAATGTGATTCCAAATTGTACTGACGGTCACTGCGATGAATATGGATCTTAATGAGGTTATTTAGGCACTTTTAAACTATGAAGCTTATGCGCACAGTTTTGATACTATATGTTTCCCCCATTTCGTTCTGATATAAACATGGTGATTCATGAAAATATGCAGGGACGTTGGGAGCTCATTCTTTTTCTTTGTTGACAAAAATAACATGTAGTTATACAAATTTGTTGAGAAAAACTTAATTTTGTATATTTTCAAATTAGAAATTGTTTAAAAAGTCTAATTTCTCAAAAAATTTACAAAACTAAAAAATATTTTTCACTTTTAAAACTCAAGCAAAATAGTTTCTTAATTTTTTTTTCTATAATTAAGAATGACCGTAAGTTATCGAAGAAAAAAATGATTTCTTGGTAATTGTCTACAACATCCAGACTTGGGAAAGTTAACCAAAATATTTAGCCTAACTGATTAAAGTTAAAGTTAATGCCAGAAAAAAAAAATTATCGATTAAAGTTAAAGTTAATGAATGAAAAAATTAACTGATTAAAGTTAAAACCAAATTAACTGATTAAAGTTAAAAGTTAAAATACACAGCACGACATGAGATTTCCAGTCGAAATAACGCTAAAAAATATTTTATTTAAAACATAGACGACATTACAAATCAGTCTGATATATAGACCTAATAATAAAATCACAGTTAGAGTAACATAACATAACAATCATTCAAATTCAAAATGTAATGAAAGCAAGAATTACTCGGTCAAAGTCGCAAACACGGTCAAATTGCTAATTAAAATACTTATTAAATTTTAGGAGCAACTGCATTTCAAAACGTTTTGTCTGACAATTACTGTAACAGGGCAAAACAACTAACCAACTTGTAACAAATGGACAAAACTATCCAACTGTAATGGCAGGCGTAGGCCTCTAGACCCAAGGGCTAATTGAATGACACTGACTGGCGTGACGACGGCATTGTTGTTGGTTTACGCTAGTAGAGCGTCGATTATCCGAACGTCAGTTATCCGAAACCTCAATCGTCCGAACGGGGAAATGTACTGTAATAATATATTACGTTAAAAGCCTGGTAAATAGGGGTTTTCCGTGTGAGCATGATAGTTTCCGCGTAAGGCACAGCCGAGTGCGGGATTTTCATGCAAGCACGGAAGAACTTACCGGGCGAGTTACGTACGATATTTTTCATTATACTGTATTACACCGAAAAAGTAACATACTTTTAATCAAAACATCTTTTTATATATATAAAAAAAAAACAATTAAAACTTGTTTCATTTGTCTGTTACATTTCTATTGACAAAATCAATCAGATGTTTACATAAAACTGAGACGTGTATTCTTATTTATAAAATCAGTTGGTGAACAATAAATTTACGATGTAATGAACGGAAAATAAGGACTTACGTGCCTATGCTATGAACAGGTATAGAAAACAGCTGTTTTCGGTGTAGTATAATGAAAATAAATAAGTACAGTACTGTACTGCACACAATTTCGAATTTAAAGTTTTTGACTTGCACAATCAGCTAAGTTGTAGATTTCAGAGAGTTTGTGCGCTCAACGGAACTGCGGCCGCTGTTGAGTCGGCTATGCACCTGCCGCCACCCGCCGGCCAGTCACTAGCGAGTACACTTATCCGAACAAATTGATTGTAATCTGAATATTTTCGGTGTCGATCGTTACGGTAAGACATGGGGACAAATCTTTCCGGACATCCGCCAAATTAACTGACGTTAGTTTTAATCGCTAACCAATATTTTAACGGTTAAGAGTTAAAAGTTAATCAGTTTTAAGACTACCGATTAAGTTAAAAAGTTACCCATATTTTTAACGATTAGTTTTAATCGTTAATCCCAAGTCTGACAACATCCAAAACTAGCCTCAACCACAATATTTTCTCAATCGGTAATAATATTATGTTGTTTCTAATTTCTAAAACCATTAAAGATTACCAATTAGGTCACTCTCGGGTAATAATATTAAGGTTTAGGCTACCGGTACTTCTAAAAAAATTAACCGAAAATTAGGTTTGTTGTTGTTGGCAATTACCAAGAAATAATGTTTTTACATTTTTTTTATAACTATGTTTAAGCATCAGACAAAAATTAAAACACTATTTCATTCTATTTTCTCTTGTAAGTTTTTTTGTAAACTTTACATTTTTCAAGGTATTTGATGTAACACACCGTTGGGAAAATAATCAAAAATAAAATCTTCGTTTCTGGTGCACTTGTAAAACTTACAATTTTAACCCAATACCTTATCTACTTTCACAGTTGTTCTAAGCCTACGAAGTTTATACGAGTTCCTTTCTTTATTTATAGCCATAGAATGAGCTCTCAAAGTCTGAATCTTCTTGAATCATCCTATATTTCCTCTACTATTATTTAAAGCTTATGAGAACGTTCGTAATAATCATAATAATTTCAATCTTTCATGTAGGCAGTTCTGCTGAGGGTGGATATAAGGAAATACTTTATAAAAATACTTTTAGACACATATTTTCCGATTTACTCCAGTTAAGTTACACGTGGACGAAGTTAATCAAAATGGAACTTTAATGTATAAGGTTCAACCGTACCGATTTTTAATATACCAGGTAAAATATATAACTTTACCTATATTCAAGTAAAGTATATTCAAGCTCAATGGTTAATAGTATATGTTTTATATTATTTACAAAATGTTCAAAATTTGCTTTAAAAATACCAATACATTGTTTAAAGACTTTATCTTGGCTGCTTTTTTTTATTACATTTTTATTTTGAGAACCTGGGCCCTTAAAACTCGGGGCCCCAATTATCAAATACCGAGTTTGTTGTTTGCCATTACACATTTAATAGAGAGATACCGAGTTAAATTAAATGTTGTAAACTTGTTTGGGGGTGTAGTAAACATTGTTACGAAATTAAAATAAGAAAGGTTCTTGGATTAGACGAGCAGCCTTGGGCTTGCGGGGAAGATGCCGGCGGGGAGCGTCAAGGGAAGACCAGGGTTTTTTTCTTGGAGTATGCCAGCCTAACCGGATGTCGAGACAAGGAAGCTGAGCTGAGCCACCGAGTCAGAATAAAGGCGAGGGCACAGTTTGTGAATATTAAAGGGACAATTTTTTTATGTTAACTTTGGGTAAGAATCAGTTTCTGTAGGTTAGTATAATGGGAGAGTTATTGGGGTGTAGAAATTTCGATTCGGTCTTGCCCGAAGAGCTGGGCATAGATTTAGCTTTAGATTGATTTTTATTGAACGAATCAATAGGTCTCCGTGTTAGATGTATGTAAACCATTTAAATAAAAGATATGCTTATATGTCCTTGGTGGGCTTGATTTAAAAATATGTTTTTGTAATCCTCTCACGGTAAAATAATTGGAGCCAAGTGAGTTGCCTTTGTAATAACATGTTCTTGAATTTTCCAAAATGTTGACTTTAAATCTGAACCAAAATAAAGGAATCGGACAGGGTTTCATTAAAATATTTATTTTTATATATAAACACGCTAATTATTTCTACTGTTAATAATTTATTGGCTAAATATTAGAAGAGAAGCGGTGTTCCAATATATGCAGCTTGGACTGCCATTAATTTGAATTCATCTATTGATGTTGGTTTTTTTTTCATAATGTCTTTTTCCACTCCCCAATCTTCAACCAGTCCTACGGGCTTAATCGAATCCGTTAACCAACACAATTTTGGTTTTGAATACACAAAGATATATTTACATCTCTTAGAGTTTGCTCTCAGTTGTACGTCGATGAGCAATTGCAGAGAGATAAAATATTTATTAGTTACTAAGTCAATTTCCACGGTTTTTTAGGAAATTTTGCTTGACAAATCTTATAATTTCATAAATTATACAATTATTTATTAAATATCGGGCCAACAATTAAGGGATGCGTGGACACAATTTGATCGTTACTACTTTCTGTATGTTAGAATTAATTAAAACAAGTTATATTTAAATCATTTCTGGGATAACTATTTTTACGAACATATGTATGAGCATAGATCATGAATAATAAAATAGATCATGCATGCATACGGCGGCTGTGTGGCGAAAAAAAGGTTGTCGGGAAAATATTGCATGATCGCACAGCGGGGTAGGCATTGGTGCTACACACCGCTTCCGTTGTTTCCCCCATAGATCGCGCCACTATCGTCGAATTTCCATTGGATTGAAATAGTGCATTGGATCGGAGTTCTATTAGGTTATCCAAACACAATGGTATCAGTTATCACTAAAGTTTTATTTAACTTAAGGCCATTATGTATCCCTCTATCTAACTACAGTATACAGAGTTAACAAAACTTTGTATATATCTTGTGTTGCATAACAGGAATTTTTTTTTTACATCTGAACCTTCATGATTTGGGGAGGCGGCTTGACCCGGGGTAGGGGGGGGAAATGTCAAATATAAAGGTAGGTCATGTACAAGTCGAAAATGTTACGTAATATACATATTTGTACTTTTCTTGTAAAGGTAAGCATGTATCTGCAACCTTAAACTCACCAAAGATACCTAATACACCATTGAAAAGCTTATTAAAAGAGAAACAGAATGGCGCAAACTAGACCTTAGTATCTTGCTTCGTTTCAAAATAATGGACAATCAAAGTTCTGAAAAATTATATTGTTATCAAAGCAGGTTATTAATTTGTTGATATGTGATGCTAAGAACTAAAAGGGACCATATGTCTTTAAATTTCAAAATTGAGATATTTATGCCACTTAATAAGGAATTAAATTCCTATCAATTTGATGTAAAAACTTTCAAAATATATGCAAATTTGGCGAAGTTGTGATACTTTGAATGTTTGTTATGAGAAAAAGGAGTTTTGAGAAAAACACATTTAAACTTTTGTAATTTTAAAAAAACACTATTTTTTCAAAAATTAACATATTTAAGAAATGAAATCAGCTTCAAAATATTTCGTTGAATGTTCTACAAAACTAAAATATTGAAAAAAGAAACAATATGACGTTTAATAAAAAATAATACTGTAAAATGTTTTAAACCTTAAGTAAAAATTAAAATTGAGCGCTTGCGTTTGGCGACATGAGACGGTCCAGGATTCCCAGCATTTGGCTCGTCACAGTTTTCATTGGTTTCTTCAAGGCAACTTGTACGAGCAGGGAACATGTTTTTGTACAGATATGCCTTGTGAGTTTCCATAATGCCAGGTGGCTGAATTATGGTAGGAAACCCAAAATACCCGTCTTTGTTTGGTTAAGTCAGAAAAGTTAATTGAGTCTGGGTCAACGACAGTTTAAGGTTGCATTATTATTGTCACAGCTGTTTAGTGGCAGCTTACAGTAAATAAAAATGCCGAGACTGTATTCGACCGTTTTTTTTTACTCAATTTTTACACATTTTTAAAACAGTTTATTATTGTTTAAATTAAAATAAGACCTAACAAACTACTGTAAGTGAAAAGGGACCATTTAACGGGGATTTTTTAGCTCCTGTTGTGTAACAACTGAAAAGGTACCAAATGTGTAGGGTATGGCTGAATCAGTGCAGAAAACGTTCTTAATTCTTCCAGAACTCGTTTTAATTCTCTAAAATGCCACTAGAAAGCAGTAAGAGCCACATTCTGAGTCTTACTTTATTCATGAAGAAAAGTTGCCAAATATCACTCCAGTACTATAATTGCATAACGACATTCGCTGTCCCTTTTCCCAACAACGACAGACCTTTACAAAAATACTTTTTTATATCAATAATGCTTCTTGGTGGATATATAAACACTAATTTCATATAAAATAAGAAGTTTATTACAAAAATAAACAAAGAACCAAAAATGGGTGAAATTGACGTGTTTGGTTTTTTTGCGTCTCACGCAAAATTTTGTTTCCCGACAAATGGTCCCTTTTAGTTTTCCGCATCACTTATTAGGAATAAGTAAGTTGTATGTTATTTTCCAGAACTTTGATTGTCCATTACTTTGAAACGAAGCAAGATATTAAGCTCTAGTCTGCGCCATCGTGTTTCTCTTTCAATAAGCTTTACAACGGTGTATTACATGACCTACCTTTATATTTGAAATTTACAACCCCCCTTGCAACCCTAAGCCCCCAAAATCATACAGGGTCAGATATTTCGAACAATTTGTCCTGTTATGCAACACAAGATGTACACAAAGTTTTGTTGACTTATTTTCAGTAACAAAAATAATGAGGGGGTTAGAGGGACTTTATGAAAACTCTGTGTATTATAATATTACTTAGATGCTAAATTGCAAAAAACATTATCCATGGATGAATCAAATAGCTTATAGAATACTAGTAGCCCTGCACTATTTAAAATTTTTTTAAATATGTAAATAACTCGAGTACTTTGTCCACTACATATTGTCATCTTAGCCCAGTCGATAAAGGTTTTTTGTCGGGGATAGTTAAGGTAAAGCTGATTTTTACCAGGTGATACTATTACCGATGCGATATTGGACGAACATTTCCTCAAAAGTCCTCTCTATGGTGCTTCCCTCCTCTAAAGTTGGAAAATGCAGGCTTGTACGGAATCGCTTATATCTGCACAACTCCGCAACCAATATTGCTTTCTGAGTTTAAAATACTTTACTTTTATATTTATTTCCATAAATTAAAAATAATTATTTGCAAAAATAGTTAAAGTATATTCCATACGTATTAGTATTAAATAGTAAGAAGTATTAGTATTAAATAGTGAGAACTATTAGTATTAAATAGTAAGAGCTGTTAGTATTAAATAGTAAGAACTGTTAGTATTAAATAGTAAGAACTATTAGTATTAAATAGTAAGAACTGTTAGTATTAAATAGTAAGAACTATTAGTATTAAATAGTAAGAAGTATTAGTATTAAATAGTGAAAACTATTAGTATTAAATAGTAAGAACTATTCGTATTAAATAGTAAGAACTATTAGTATTAAATAGTAAGAACTATTAGTATTAACTTTCAGAAGGTTAATTTTGTCTATAATCTGGACACGTAATTATTGCACGAGATTCAATGAGTTGCAGTGAAAACATAAAATATACTGTATAACATTGTAGAATATATATGGAAGGAGTAATGGTCGTGTAGGAGTATTACTTGTAGACTTGCTCTGGGGGAGGAGTTTGACTGCTTTAAAAACTAGACGACCGACTCAGTCCTGGCCAGTTAAGCAATCATCTCCAGTGAGGTAAGATCTCTCTATACAATATTTACTGCTACGCTCTCAATTATTAAATAGTAGAAAAAAAAAGAAACTTATTACTTGCTAGTAAATACCGCAGTATTATGAAGTATGTATTTTTTGTTTGTTTTTATGTGTCTGCTATTTTGTTTGAAATTAGTATATAAAATTCAATTTCCTATTTTTGAACTAAATGTTTATAATTTCAGCCTAGATTCCTGATTATTTTCAATTTTAGCAATTATATCTCTCTGGGTTAATATTTTTACCTCGCAATCCAGAAATTGTAACTACAATATTATTTCTAACTGTAAACTATTTTCATTTTAGTTATTTGGATCTTGACTTGGGGCTGAATATAGATTTATGTTGCTATAACTTTAATAAGTAAGTTAATTAATTTATTTAATATTGTATAAAATAGTTTTATTCATTCCGCTATTCCTAGATTTTTCAAGAATTTAAAATTTTTAAGTCTTCAGGTAGTAGCAAATTAAATTTATTATCATTTCAATTCTCATTCCAGTTCAAATTGAGTATTATATATTAACTAGTAAATCCCCGTGAAAAACCACAGGCGGATTAATTAGATACACATCAGAAATACATCATTTATACAAAAAACTATTTAAACAACACACTTTATCTAGGCCTACCTAACTATGCAGACGGGGATTTTTAACTCGGTAAATGTGTACAATTATAAGGACTATAAAACTGTAGGAATATTTGTTAAGATTTTGTATTTATGTATATTATTATATATATTTAAAGAAAGATAAAAATATTATTTTTTAATTGCCTTTTATTTCATATCGATAGATCAAATGATTTAGAAGTTATTAATATTATAGGCTATATTATTGATTGAAGCTGTAAACATAACCCCAAAGTATAATCTACGCTAGGTTTTGTTTGCATATTACAGATGATGGGTGAAATCAGCTGTTATAAAGTTAAACGAATATTTATTTCTTCTTTAAATGTTACTCCACGTACGCTCGTACGTACACTCGCTTTTATAGGAGTTGATTTTTTTAAAGAAAATCAAAATTTTATTAAACTAATTCTTTTATTTATAAACTAATGCGCCACCAAACATGAAAATTCTTATTTTCAAAAATATTTCAAAAATTATATTAAACTATGACTTAAGCAATTTAAAAATTTGACTTGATAGTAACTATTTAAAAAAAGTAGGTATGGTACGTTTTTGTTTTAAAAAGTAATAATTCAAAATTCCCAATTAAATATCACAATTTCAACTCGCATTTAAGACGAATTGAGTATTACATAAAAAACATTTTTATTGAATAAAAATAAGCAATAATTTGAATTATTTTTTTCATTCCTAACTTAATGTGTTTCCCATCACTGAAATTCCTGATTACACATTCTAATAATTTTTCCAGAAAAGCTCCCTTATCCTTACTAGCTCCCTACCTTAAAAGCTCCCTACCTTAGCTAGAAGCTTAAACTTCAGCGGTGTAATATAAAGTGCTGCTTTTGTGTAGAACTTGACCACAGAATGACAAAACATTTGAAGAAACTATTTTAATGAAGCAATTAAACTCTTTTGGGTAAAAACAGCTGTGAATTAAAATAGTATCTTCTTTTTAATAAATTTTCTTGAATTTGACCAATTGCCATAAAACAAAATTTTATAATTGCTTTAACTTCTCATTCATATTGTGAAACAGTGTATGTAATAATTATATTCAGCTTTTTTTATAATATAAAAAATCTAGAAATGAAATTTTATTTAACAAATGCATGGATACTCGTATAATTGTTTGTGAAAGTGAACCATGAATAGAAATTTTAGTTGAATTTCATATGGGCATCTGTCACAAAATGGGCTAATTTCAAGTATGAAAAAATTAAAATAACAATGAATGATTAAATCTGCAAGCTTGGTGTTTAATTGCTTTTATCCTCCATATACCTATACCATAATCAGCAGATCTGATTTTGTTTTAGTTTTTTGTTTTTTTAAATTTTTAGCACACACATAAATATAGTAAAAATTCACTTCGGACACGCCCGTTTTATGATTTTAATATCATATAAAAACAAAAACAATAATACCCAAGGGTGTCAGTGAAGCTTAACACCCTAATGATCTATTTGTTACGTTTTAATTCAAACTTTTGTTGTTGCACTCGAAAAAAAGACGAGAAAGTTTATGTTGTTCATAATTGTATAGGTAAAGTTGCTTAGAAGTAAATGATAAACTATTGAATTAATAAAATATGAATTTATATCAAATAAAGAAACATTTAAAGTGAAACTTTAACCTTGAATTACTTTGTTTTCTTTTAAAGGAATAAAGATTTTATGATCTTTGTGTGCGTGACCGAAGTGAATCTGGCATGACTGGAGTGAACTGTCTGTGATTGAAGTGAACGTTTTGTGACGGAAGTGAAAAATATTTTATAAATGTTATAGTAAAGACACTGATAATAAGTGGTTTCAGTAAATTTATACTGTATGCATAATGAAATAAAATAGTCACGGCGTAACAAATGTTTAGAGAATTTAAAGTTAACAAATTAAAATATATGCATATACTCAATATTTATATAAAAACTCAGTCCATTTAGGCCTAATCAATTGCTTGGCTGTCCACATTACATAGTAACATATCAATTTCCTCAGCAGAAAGGCTGGACACACAGGTATTGATTTTCGTTATAGAAGGTTCAGCCACAATGATTACCTATCAATAGTGAAATAACATTGGTTATTTTTAGTACATTGTTACTTATAATTTAATTATTACTAAAACCGTGCACTATAATGTTCACCTATTATTGTATTGACTATTCTCTATTCTGTAACGTGTTTATAACATCTGCAGCACGTTCAATATCAATGCCATATCTTACAGCTTCATCTGCTCTGCGTTTTAATACTCCTCGTTTGCCTTACCCGGCCTCCTTATAATTCCAAGTCATGGATGGCAAGTTCTTATATGTTGGTACTTTGGTTTTCATCAGATGTATGTTCTACCTGTTCTTATCCTGGTTGGATGCAATATTTTGTGCAATCGTCTTGTGGGATCCAATATTTTTTAGGATTGGGTCCATGTGAGCCCAAATAGCACTCGCTTGGTGATCCAGGTGGTCGGAAAGTGAACAGGAAGAAAAGCACTACTCTATTTAGTGTAATTTGCTGTTTAGACGCTCCGAAGTGAGCCAATTGAATTTCTTCTGAATTTTTGGCTATGTAGTTTTCTGAGAAATATAATCTACGTAATAATTCTGTTTTTTCTGTCTTTTTTTTTAGTTGTTTCAGTGCTGAATATTGGTGTATGTAGTTAATACACATGCTTTTTGAAATCTGTTATTTCATTGTTAATCTCCTTACATACTTCTGAAACTTTTTTAATTACTTTCTTATTTGTGGTTTTTACTATTTTTTTTCTTTTATGGGTTTTTCTTCTGTAACTCTTTCCCATTTGAAATACTTGATTCGGAAGTCAGTCTCATTTTGACAGTTGACACATTTGGTTTCACATTGGTCACAAAGGCTTGTCATACAAAATTCATTTTTGGAACTATAAACAATCGAGTCTACCAATTCATTGCCGTTGTTTTGAGAAATAACTTTAAATTTTTTTAATACACTTATTTTCGAATTCGTATTTTGGTGTTTAATGGCTGTTAATCTTTAATTAAATTTCTCCTTCCCTCTCAAATATTCTTAGTTTCAAATTCACTTTCTACTTCCATACTCAAGTCATAAAGTCAAATAGAAACGATATTGCATTTTTACCATCATTGTTTAAGGCAAGTCAATAGTATGAATAACTAACAGTACCTGACCACTCAGTGTATATCCATGTGGAGCTCCATGAGTTGAAGGCAAGTACTGTGAGAAACCTCCGTTATGGCACAGACTGCATAAATATTGCTACCTATTTCGTAAATATGATTTTAAAACCCTTACTGTATTTATATCGAAACCTTAAAGCATTAGAACTTGAAACTGGTCAATAAAGTGTGATACGAAACCGTATCGATGGCTTTTGTTGTTCAAAAAATCTACACCATATCGAATTTTTAGCTCCTATTCCCTTTAATGCATTGCTTGATAAAGTTTACTAAATCATTACAGTAGATGTACTGGAATTGATAGAATAAGTTACTTCCTGAAAAAATGGAACAATCTGATCATTTTATAAGAACTTCAAACCACAGAACTGAAACCACAGGTAATATCGACACGGGTCTATAATTATTACAATCTGACTTAGAACCTTGTAAACTGGAATTACTTTATTATATTTAAGTAAATCAGGAAAACAATATTCATCTATGCAAGCACTAAGCAAGTAATTGCAAAAAATATGGATTTTAATACAGGTATTATGTTGTCCACAGAACTGTTAATATAGAAAAATGTCAAGGTCATCAGTACTTATTCTGTTTACAACTCTTAGTGTGGTTACTGCTTGTCTAATTACAAACTGCCCCAAAGGAGGGAAACGAGGAAGGCCTCTTCTACCTACTGGGAATAAGGATGAGCTGTCTAAAGATGTAACTATTTTTAGAGTTAACACATTATACATATTTAACTATTTCTAAATATAGGTTATAACACTATGCACACTTGATTAGAATATTAAATATGTGCACGTAATATATTTAACAATAAAATTGATCGTAGGTTTTTATACCTGTTATCCGGTATAAATGTAATCAATATTACATTATTACTGTTGATATTTATAAATGTAATCAATATTCATCGTTGTAAAAAGGAAAAGTTGATGAACGAGCTAGAATAGTTCGAATTATACAAGAACTATAAAATAGATAGTAACAAGTTATTAAATGAAAAACTAAACTTCGAATACACCACCATATTGACACATGTTGATAACCCATCATCCCTTACAGGCGATTAACTTGCGTATACCATCAGTTCGTCCCGGGACACCGTCATATGTAGTCGCTCTCGAGTAATTAGTTTAAGCAATACGGGCGTGTAAGTGTGTGTTTTATTTATTTATTATGTAATCGTTGTGTAATTATGTGTAAGTGTTTATGTAAATGACGAAGGGAAACCTGATAATAAACTTGAAAATGGCTGAATAGCCGAAACGGCTGTCGTTTAGCGACGTTAAGGGAATATTGAAGACAGTAAGTCACAAATCTAATAAAGTCATCATCTTTGACCTGTGTACAATTTGCAGGCGGTAATTCAGTACCACAGTTAATCTGAGAATTTGTGGAAATACCTTAGCGTTAAATGTGTTTTATATAGTTATTGATTTAATTACGTAGGTATTCATTGTTTTCTTTTTTGTATTATATTACGTTCTAACCATTACCTTTTTGTTTAGCATTGTGTTCGCTGTGGTCCTGGCTTAGCTGGTCGATGTTTAGGACCAGCTCTTTGCTGTGGACCGCGTCTCGGATGCTTATTGGCCAGCCCTGTTATAACCTCTCAGTGTGAAGGTGTCAATTTGCCCAGTCTACCAAGAGGTCAGGTGTGTTTTTCACACAAAGGATTGGGCACCTGTGCTTCTGATGGAGTATGTTGTAGCTCTGGTAAGCCATTATAACATATTTCCAGAATCTAAAAGTATTTATAACTTACTATTAGTTTATTAGCTAATGTACAACTAATACTTGACATTTTATGGGATGAATTTGAAATATGAAATATTAGTATATATACGGATTACTTACTGTGCAGTATATTATTACTGGAATATTCAAGGCCGTAGTCAGCTTTTACGGGGACCAGGCAAAACTGCTTCGCCGGGCCCCTTTCGCAATAATATTGTTCTAAAAATCCCTTGTGGTTTACCTTATAACTTCCGGTCCACCAGTCGTGGTCGAATTGTTGCGCATAGGCGTATGCATTCGAGCAATCGCATTGAGGGAGTCAGGTGTTAAGTTTGGATTTGGTAGCTGTTGGGTAAATTCTCATTGCACTTTTGGGATGGTGGGACCGTCTTTATTTATTCTCTTGTCTGTGCTGATACGAAGAAGAAGAACTAAATGGGTGGGGAGTGGGAAAACAAAGCATAACACAAGAAAAGTACAGATAGTGATAGTACAGATGGAGTTGTGCTACGCAACGTTGTGTTGACAAGTGTTTATTATAGAAGGGTGAAGAGTCACAGCCCCTGGCAGTGACGTGGTCAGCTTCCTCAAATCTCAATTTCGCCACCACTTTATACCTAACGTTGAAACCGGTCTGACTACGGCTCTGGGAATATTTGAATGGTTTTGGGTGCAGTAACCAATATAAAATTATCTTAACATTGCATGAATTATGAATTGTATTTTGCTTTAGGCTAAACAATAGATAAGTTAGGTAGAGTAAAATTTGAAATTTAAATGTACCTCTATAGATTACACATTATGTAGTAGAATATCACAGGAGTATTTTAATGATTTAGTGTGCAGTAACTATTAAAACAATATCTTAATATCGCATGAATCACAAATTGAAGGTTGCTGTAAGCTATAAAATAGATACCGGTAAGTTAAATAGAGTAAAATTTGAAATTTAAGTGTACCTCTATAGATTACACACTATGTAGTAGAATACCACAGGAGTATTTTAATGATTTAGTGTGCAGTAACTATTAAACCAATATCTTAATATCGCATGAATCACAAATTGAAGGTTGCTGTAAGCTACAAAATAGATACCGGTATGTTAAATAGAGTAAAATTTGAAATTTAAGTGTACCTCTATAGATTACACATTATGTAGTAGAATATCACAGGAGTATTTTAATGATTTAGTGTGCAGTAACTATTAAAACAATATCTTAATATCGCATTAATCACAAATTGAAGGTTGCTGTAAGCTATAAAATAGATACCGGTAAGTTAAATAGAGTAAAATTTTAAATTTAAGTGTACCTCTATAGATTAAACATTATGTAGTAGAATATCACAGGAGTATTTTAATGATTTAGTGTGCAGTAACTATTAAAACAATATCTTAATATCGCATGAATCACGAATTGAAGGTTGCTGTAAGCTACAAAATAGATACCGGTAAGTTAAATAGAGTGAATTTTGAAATTTAAGTGTACCTCTATAGATTACACATTATATTTAGTAGAATATCACAGGAGTATTTTAATGATTTTTGCACAGTAACTGTTGTTAAACTATCTTAACATTGCATGAATTACGAATTGTAGTTTTCTTTAGGATAAACAATGGATGCGTTAGGTAGAGTGAAATTTTAGATATAAGTGTACCTCTATAGATTACACATTATATGTAGTAGAATATCACAGGAGTATTTTAATGATTTAGTGTGCAGTAACTATTAAAACAATATCTTAATATTGCATGAATCACAAATTGAAAGTTGCTGTAAGCTACAAAATAGATACCGGTAAGTTAAATAGAGTAAAATTTGAAATTTAAGTGTACCTCTATAGATTACACATTATGTAGTAGAATATCACAGGAGTATTTTAATGATTTAGTGTGCAGTAACTATTAAAACAATATCTTAATATTGCATGAATCACAAATTGAAGGTTGCTGTAAGCTACAAAATAGATACCGGTAAGTTAAATAGAGTAAAATTTGAAATTTAAGTGTACCTCTATAGATTACACATTATATATAGTAGAATATCACAGGAGTATTTTAATGATTTA
>JAGFPH010006374.1:66032-80257 GCA_018207615.1 Philaenus spumarius | reverse complement strand
TCAAAAATTGGTCAAACAGTGCTAAAGTAATGGGGCGTTTTGTAGACTTCAAACGACACGACCCAGAGAGGGAGTCTGACTAGAGCTAGTATTTTTTATCTAAAGTGTATTTATTACAAACCAATCTTTTAAGATTTAGGAAAGTTAGCGTATTTCCTATTTCTTGTCCACGTATACGCGCAAAGTTATTAAGGGCAAACTCAAATTTAAAAATTTAAACGATTGCGCGTGTGCGGCGTGGCAAGGCGCGCCCAACGCGGGACGAAAAACCTTACGACCCAGAGATTTAAAAATTTTAACGATTGCGCGTGTGCGGCGTGGCAAGTGGCGCCCAGAACGCGTTGGCTCGACGATATAAATAATTTAAAAAATTTTAAATATTTATAAATAGTCGAAAAAACGTACGGACAGTTATCACATTAGAGAATTAATTAACCGACCAATAATTAAATTAATTGCACTAGAAAACAATAAATAAACAAATTTGAATAATGCCGGACCCACCGAAAAAGAATGAGGAGTCGGATATCCAAAAAATGATGAGGCTAATGGCGAGTGAAAGACAAGAACGGATAGCCGAGAAACAAGAGCGGATAGCCGAAAAACAAGAACGCGAAGCGAAGGAGAGAGAACGCGAGGCGAAAGAAAAAGAACGCGAGGAGAGGGAATTAGTTGAGAAACAAGAGCGGATAGCCGAAAAACAAGAACGCGAGGAGAGGGAAGAGTTTGAAAGACAGGAGCGGTTAGCTGAAAAGAAAATTCGCGAAGAAAGGGAATTCGCCGAGAAACGAGAGCGGTTAGCGGAAAAGCAAAAACGCGAAGCAAAAGAGTTAGCCGAGAAGCAGGAACGCGAAGAACGGGAGCGAAAAAATAGCGAGGAAATCTTAGCAGCGGTAGGCGGATTAAAAAACGAGCTAAAAGAAAGTATCGAGTTAATCCACGGCCGAGTAGACCGAAGCGAGGTGCAAATGGCCGAAATTAGAGAGGATATAGGAATTTTAAAAATTGCGGATACAGAAATTAAAGGGGATATAGTTATTTTAAAATTAGCTAACGAGGAAAATAAACTTCAGGGAAAGAAGGTAGAACTCTCCGTGAAAGAATTGGAGAAAAAGGTTAAAAACATTAGCGCGTCACGAGGTATAGGCGGCGCAGAAAAAAGAGTAGTGTATGTTCATCCAAGTCCGGGGGAGCAAATTAGATTACCTGAATTTTGGGGAAATGCGCGAGATAGCCCTATGAAATTTATTAAAGATATGGAAGAGCATTTTGCCGAAATCGACCCGAATTTGGAGGGGGAAGATAAATTAAAATTAATAGAAAAACAAATTAGAGGTACAGTTCTTGATTGGTGGGGAATAGTAAAGCGGGGAAGTACCACCTACGAAGAATTTAAAATTAAATTTATTGATAATTTTTGGGGGTATCAAGAGCAACAGATGCTCCGAAACCAAATTGAGAACGGGAGATACAACGATCGAGGATCGATGTCACGCGTCGAGTATTTTTGCAAAATGGTGAAAAAGGCGACATTTTTAGATCCCGCGATACCCGAAAAATTCGTAATTAATAGATTGTTGCGACATTTTGATTCAAGAATTCAAGTGGCGAGCGTAGGAAGACCGAGCGAGAGTTTCGAGGAAGCGATTGAGTTGTTAAGGGCGTTCGAAGCCATGGAGAATGACGGAAGGCCAAAAACGAGCGGGAACCCTGATAGGACACAGGCAAGAGCCACGGACTCATCTAACCTTCCTAGAAACCCTTACCAACGATCCTATGGTGATAGACCTAGCACAAGCCAACACCCAACACCCACAAAACCCAATCCTACCAATTCGAGTGTTCCTAAACCAAGTCCAAAAAACTAGGTTATAGGGTCCCGGAAAATAGGAAAATAGGCCAGGAACGGAAAATAGAATCGGATTCGGGAACCGAAGTCAAACAACAATCCAAATTAAATTCATCAAACGTAAAAAAGTATAGTAGGTTGCAAATAAAATTGCAAAATATTTCTTTTGACATGAGGGAAGAGTTATTGGAAGAGCCGGGGGAATTAAACATAAAAACCGAACAAATATATTGTCCAACGATTGACGGTAAAATATTTAATAATTCCGTGGAAGTAGAAATAGATACCGGTGCCCAATGGTCGGTCATTCAAGAGGAATATTTAAAACAATTGAAGGCGAAAGGACATAAATTCATGGAACTAACGGTAGCTAATGTAGAAGTCGTGACCGCGATAAAAGGAAGGAAACAAAAAATTGCGAAACAAATAATGTTACCATTCACCATAGCTAATAGGACAGTCCATGGGATATTTCTTATAGTGCCTAAATTAACCAAACCATTAATAATAGGATGCAATCTGTTGAATCAATGGAAAGCAAAAATAAATATGGAATATAAACATATAACTTTTGAAATTAAAGGGCAGGAAATTAAATTAAATTTTACAGAACCAGCGGTTCAAGGCGAAAGTAAAACCGAACTAATCAGGCAGCAGAACCGAGAAAAGTTAATAGGTTTAAATAAAATGAGATTGAGCAGCGCACAAAAGTTCACCAAAAACTATGAACGGGATTTGTTGAAAAATAAAATAATTAGGCAAATTGGAGGCTCAAATCTGTACCAGCGAGGTAATGGGGCTGATACATTATTCACTAACACCCGAGTGAAAAGTAAAAACCAGGGTAACGGACGAGACCAGACAGATTATGACAAAACCGAACGAGACAAAACCGAACGTGACAGACCGGAGGTGAAAAAACGGGAGAAGGGGTTGAGTGTTAAACAAAATACAAATTTAACTAATGGGTTCCTAGTGAAAAGGACGCAGGACCGCCAATATAAATTTGAAGGCGATAGGTTGAAAAAAATACCGAGTCTTAAACAGTTAACTACGTTGGAAAAAGTACGAGTTGACACAAAATTAACACGAGAGAGCCGGAATGTAGGGCATTCGCAGAGCGAGCCTGAGCTAACAAAGTTAGAAAACGATCAGTTAATAAAAACAAGCCAAAGTAATAAATATAAATTAATAAAAACAAGCCAAAGTAATAACTATAAGTTAATAAAAACAAGCCAAAGTAAGAAATATGAATTCAAAAATAATAAAATACAAGCTAGCCAAAATGGAGTAAAATTAAACAAAATGAAAAATATGATTAAAACTAATAAACTGCAGGAAAAATTGTTTGGAGCCAACAAGATTGGAAACAAGCCGAGAGTAAAGCTAAAAGCAAGGAGGGATGTCAGTGTCGGAAAAATCGGATTTAGGAAGAAATTGAAATTAGAACAGCGATTCAGATCAAAGTTACGAAAATTAATATGTAGAAATTGTATATATTATAAATGTGTTAGAATATAGATGTTTTAAAAATAAAAGTTTAGCCTTAGTAGGAAATTCAATAGAAATAAAATCATACAGATTAAATACAAGCAGCGGACAATGTAAACAAATGAATCGAGCGAAGGGAAAACAACTAACCTGGGGAGCACAACAGATGATTGAGTAAGGTCAACAAACTCTGCGTACAAAAATCGATACCAGCTGACCGTAAGGAAGGATCAATATGTTTACTCGTAGCAAGGCCTAATAATTAGAAATATTTTTTAGCCATTGTGAGAGTTTAACAGTAAAAAGAGAGGTTTTAGCCCTGGGGTTCCCTTAAGTAAAACTTGGTTGTTTGTTACAGGTTATATATAATTAATAATTAGTAAGTAATCATAATATAATAATTAATAATTGTGTTTCAGCAGATGTGGACACCTATTTGAAAATATATATGTTGTTTATGTAATATGTAAATGAATGTATTTAGCTAGGAGAAAATACAAATGGGATAAGTGATCTTACCAAAAGTAAGTGATAAAATAATAAAATAAATGTTAGAATAAGTTTGTATACAATATAAAATTAGAATATAAGGAGACATTAAAAAACAGATTTTCCACACCGAAAGCCTAAGTAAAATCAGTTTTTAAATGGGGGGAATGTTGCCACGGGCAAAAACCCGAGACAAATGGGCTAATTACTAGAATAATTAGGCCTAACATTAAAAGTTGTATATAGAAGCCAATAGGCCTAAATATGTAAATTGATAATTAGTAATAAGTAAAATAACAAGTTATAAAGAGATATCAAAGGAAAATTGGGTGTAAGAAGGAAGTAAATAATTTAAAATAATTATTGTATAAATTGCAGGCTTAGCCCATGTTAAAAGTAATAGTAGCCAAGCGGAGTGAATTATTCTAAGGGAAATCGACAGGATAATTCTTGTCAGGTTTTGTCGAATATTGCAAAACTCTGTCTGTTGCTATGCGCCGTGAAAGAATTCAATGTAAAATTTTAATATATTTTCAAAAATAAAAATAGTAGGTTATTTTAAATGTAATGGGTAGAGGAGAAAAAGATGATAATAATCTAATTAACAGAATTGTTTTAATTAAGAAAGTGAAAAAGTTATAGAGCAAAGACGTAGCAGAAAAAATGCTAAAATTCACAAATTTGAAAATTTCAAAAATCTAAATTGGGGATAAAATAAAGAATAAATAATTAATAATAATTAAATAACAATAAATTAATATAATTAAATATTTTAAAAGAAAAAGGCTCAAAAATAAACACATTAAAATAAATGAATAAATCGAGGGAAATAAGTTTCTACAGAAATAAATATGTATTAAATAAGATGTAGTATATATGTTTTTGTAATATACCATGTGAGAAAAGGGCATAAACCAAAAAGGGGGGTTGCCAAATCCAAAATTCGAGATACACATAGGATAGGCCACAGAACCGTGCCCGATGTGAAGATAGAAGAAAGAAGATCAGTTTTGGACGTTTGGGAACCAGACGAATAAGATAGAACCAAGAAAATCCGAATTTGGACCATTTTGAAGAATTTAAAATTCGAAATTAAGGAAAAACTAGCGAAGGCGATAACTGGAGAACCAGGAACCTTAGAACAACCACTCAAAGGAGGGAGAAAGCAGAAGATGGTCAGGAATCCAATGAGCTGCAGAAATCCAAAATCGGACCATGGGTTACAAAGTTAGAGCATTTTGAAAGTTTTGCATACAAAATTGAATTAAATCTTGTAAGAACCGGCAGTGTTTAAGTAAACAGTACGGAGCGCGCTTGGAGAGATGACGTCATGCAACCACCACCGAGACCAATACAATTACTTATTGCACGGAAAGTTAAATAATTAATTATCTACGAAACTAAAGTGGATGAATTAAAATGAAGGCGTGGGAATTAAATGAAATAAATAAAAGAAGATTCTACAAGCTAGAAGGACCCTTTAAAGCACCAGAGAAGCGGAGTTGTCAAAAAGAAAAGAGTAAATCTCTTGACTTTGATTTCCAAAGTACACGGTAGAGGGAAGAAAAATTAAATTCAGTTGCGTATTGGTAGTCACCCGAGGACCACGTAGAGATCTGCAGAAGCAGCAAGTCGGTCGGCGAATATCACCAACTCCGGTACAGTTGAGCGGGCCGTAATAAATCGCGATAATTTAAAGAAGAAGGATCCTAAGGGATTGAAGAAAGAAAGCATTCTACATCAAAGAAGAGGAGAGATCCTGAGAGGAAGGAAGAAGAAGATCAAGGACTTCATTCCAAGGCCTAAACCACCGAGGAGGAAAGCTGCGATAAATCATCATTATTTGTGAGTAACAAATAACCAAGCTATATAAATTTTAAGTAATATAAAAGTAATCCAATAATAAAATTTAAAAATAAAGAATATTAAAATTAACAGTAAATTCAGGGGAAAGTGTAAAAGTAAAATCATTCAGGAATATTCCCTATTCTCACAATGGTATAAAAGCGTTTCAATATAAGTGTAAAAAATATCATATGTGTAAATATCTATACTATACTTGTTTGAAATTTTAATGACTTGAGAAAGATAATTAATTTGTTTTTGTTTTTGAAATTAAAAAAGTTTAGTTTTCAAGTTTTCATTTCTTTTTATTTATAAATTAAATACCCTATACCATAAGTTAATCAGTGCTCTAAACTAAGATAGTGAATAAGGTTTATTATTTCTTGTGTGTGACCAAATAACTTCAAACGACACGACCCAGAGAGGGAGTCTGACTAGAGCTAGTATTTTTCATTTAAAGTGTATTTATTACAAACCAATCTTTTAAGATTTAGGAAAGTTAGCGTATTTCCTATTTCTTGTCCACGTATACGCGCAAAGTTATTAAGGGCAAACTCAAATTTAAAAATTTAAACGATTGCGCGTGTGCGGCGTGGCAAGATGTTTGAATTGAATTATAATACAGTGTGCATTTCTCGTAGATTATAGTTTATGTTTGCTTTTAGTTTGTTAATCGATCTTAAAAAAAACGGTTGGTTGTGAGGAATAATAGACTGATTCTAAATTTGCTAATTTGGTTGCTATGGTTATGAATGAAAACACATGTATTGCTAAGATTTTGATCCGAACAGCTGTTTTATACGAATTTTTACTATTTTTACGCTTTAAATAGTTGTTTTTTGATATTTTGTTTGTGTTTGCTTTAATTTTTAACCTAATATAAAAACGCTGGCGGTTATGATGAATAATAAACTGATTATAAATTTGCTAAGTTGATTGCTGTGATAATGCATGTAACAAACAGGTGTTTCTAAGCTTTTGATCGGAATCAGCTATTTATCTTTAAAGAGCTGGCAGTCTACCTCATAATGTCCACTATTTTTACGTTTTAAAATATATTTTTTTGCATAATCCGTTCTTTGTGTGAGTACATAAGAATATACCTTTAAATTTTCGTATTTTTAACGTAGTTTTTGCTCCACGTTAAATCTATGTCAGTCGGTCAATACAAAGCCGCTTTACAGGGTGAAAATTAAGTCTGGAAACGGTTTAATATTTCGTATATAAGGAAAATTTGAAGGTAGATGTGATTGAGGAACCTACTCTACGTAAAAATACTGTTTTGTTAGATTTCAAAAAGATTATTCGCCATCTTGGATCCGCCATTTTGAATCAAACTTTGTTTTTTTAAATAGGAAGGTGGTCATGTGATACATCATTTCGATGTAGAATATCAAGAAAAAACCAATGGTGAAATTTGCACACCCATATCTTTAACCGATTAAAAATGGCTGCCAAAAAACACCGAAATAGTGTTTTCCAATTTTGACCCAATTTGCTGTACTATTTTTTTGGTAATACTAATTATTTTTCTTTTTGGATTTAGAATGAAATAAGCTTTCAAAGGATTTGCCACACAACGTTTTTTTTTTTAGAAAATTGTATTTTTTAGACAATTTTCTAAGTTGTAGGAGTCGACTTAAGATTTACGAAATCGATTTGGAAGCAATATTTTAGGCCAATCTCTTTGAAATAAACATTTTTTGTCTCTTGAATTTTTTTCTAAAAACTCTTCATTTTCGAGATATTAGCAACTATATGTCGATTTATTTCAACACGTTTAGGGCCGCCATTTTGTTTTGGGTGGTCCGATTTTATTTTTATTTATGTCATTTTCCTAATCTTAAATATACATTTAAAATGAGGTGTCACATGACCATACTTCCCATTTAAACATTTTGAGTTGCCCCCAAAATCCCCCATCTTTAGGGGACACTCAAAATTTCCGATTGCTTCAAAAGATACTTTGGGTTAAGTTAGTATCGTTCCCCAAATGATATTTGTTTGTTTTAACAAACACAACAGTAAATGGGAGGGTGGGACTTTTAAGACACCTGGTACTTATGTAGATCAATTTCATAGCTCAATAAATATTTATCAAACTTAAAAATGTGGGTCGTTACGTTTTGAACAAAAATATCGAGTGGCAGTGATGAATACGGATTCAAATGAGTTTGAAATGTTAATATAAAAACAACTGAACTTCTAATAGAAAAGCACTAGAATTTAGGTAACCGTTGAGCAATGGGAAAACGAGAAAGGAACTACCTTAACTTCCGTATGTTAAATTAACACAATATTTTAGTCGTAACAAGTTGGCAGCAATGGAGACAGCGCACGCAAAGAGCTTCCACCCTCCTTAACTTTATGAGGACTTTAATGGTCGGCGAAATGGATTCACCAGTCTTGTTCAAACATTTTTACAACTCCGAAACAAAACTTAGTCAATTGAATTTCTCAGGGAAGAAGGGAGTTGGCATTTTTCTCAAGCCGGAAACTAGCTTGTACAAATAAATTATCTTTACTTTTATTTCTTCTGTTTACAAGATCTCCTAGGATTCATAAAATTTCCTTACGAGTAAGAGAAATAATATAACTGTTTAAATTTTTTCAGCTTTTAGTTGCAACGAATTTAAAATTATTTACTCTTAGTTTTCTACTCCATTATTGAACACTAGGGTAGACCCCTGCGTGCTACGCACGCCAACCCCGTTGAAACCTTTTATACACATACTAGCTGACCCGTACGGCGTTGCCCGTGGTGGTTGGTATTTTCAGTCTTTTTTAACGAAATTGTATTCTTTTTAAGTGTTTAGTCAGTGAGTGGTATTTGGCTTTTATATATATAGATCTTAAATAATAAAAATACTATCGTCATAATAATAAAAGATTGGAAATTATGATTTTAGTAACATTGATCCTCCCCAAACACCTCCTAAAATTTCGAAATTGTTCATACCCTTTCTTAGTGAGCACCTATGGCCCTAGAGGAAGCTACATACCAAATTTCATTCCAATCCGTTCGGTAGTTTTGAAGAAATTGTTTTTCAATAACTTTGATCCCCCAAACCCACATAAAATTTTTAATTTTTTTAAACCCTTTCTTAGTGAGCACCTATGGCCCTAGAGAAACCTACATTCCAAATTTCATTTCAATCCGTTCGGTAGTTTTTGAGAAATCGTGATGAGTGAGTGAGTGAGTGAGTGGTATTTCGCTTTTATAGATTCATTCTAAAGGATTAATAATTACCCCAAAGCTAAGATGGTAAATAATGTTAAATGTAAAAATCAAATTATTCCGTATATTTTATAACAGCAGTTATAATAAAGGTTAAAAGAACCAGCATGGCTCAGGTCTACGCTTTAGTAAAAACATAACCTTAAAGTTAGAAATAAAAATAATTGCTTCAAAGTTTGAAATCAGCTGTTAATGGAAATATTTTAGCAAACAGCTGATTGCTGAATCAACAATAAACATATTTATTTATTATTTACTATTGCGCTCCTATTACCGTAAAATATTTGGTATAGTTTGTGTTGTTTTTAGGTCTAACAAATTTTTTTTCTCCAAAAAGTACATAAAAACACGCGTGCATTTAAATGAAACTGTGTGTCAAAGTTTCAAAGCAATCAGTGAAGAAATTTCGGAGATTTAAGGTTTTGAACAAACGAACATTTACATTTTTATTTATATCGATTTCGATAATCGAGAATAGTTCTATCACGCACCTTAACAGCAGACGTAAGTTGGACGAGGTTCAAAAATTATGTTTATATATTTTATGGTTTCGACCAACTATTTTGTTGAATTGGTCATTCTGAATAGCTGCCTGCGTGTGCGAAATATATTAGTAGAATTTGTTTGCATCTCAGTCTTTAGCCTCCCAGCGGAAAAAACTCTCTTTGCGGCCTTGGATTATGGAAAATAATTCGATCCCGCTGATGAGAGTCGAGCGAATTTCCAAAATTAAGTTTGTATATTAATGGTTTCAACCAAATATTTGGGTAATCGGTCTACTCAGGATAGGAGTGCCCGAAGGCCATGGCGCAAATCCCCCCTAAAACCATCCAGTAGGTTCCCTCCCAAATATATTACCCAATTACCCACTAAAAATTATCCAATCTCAATAAAACAGAAACCATTGGAAAGGAAATGTTTCAAACTTTGTTTTATAAACCGTATATTTACACATGTAATGATCGTTTTAAAATTGTAGTTGTCTAAACAAGCGTCGGCCATTATAGTTTAGCATGGTAGTGAGCATCTGGGATCGTATACTACGCATCAGTGAGAGTTTTGTGTTATTTATTGTAATTTAATGAAACAAATTGAAATACGTTTATAAAATAGGTTATTTTAAAATGCTCATGTATGCAGTTGAATTGTATGATTTATTCTCTACAATTTTTGTAATGAAATTTAATTTTTGGATAAAGCATATTATATTAGTATTTTGTTTGTCAAAATAGGCCTGAACATACGGTCTTGTAGTGAGAACATACTGTAAAAAAGGCGTTTTCTAACAAATTTGTTTGAATTTATATTTATTTTTATACACTTCTATTTAGACCTAATTTAGAAAACTTCTGTATATTTTGGAAAAAAATAAAAAAAATATTTACTTCTTTTTATGTAGGTCTAAAGTTGGATTTTCCCTTACTGAACATTTTTTGCTTCTGAGCAAATAACTTTTACAATTACACCAATAAATTTTTCAGTTGTACATATAAATTTTTGGGATTTTTTTCTATAAAAAAACTACGGAACACTTTTGGATTGGGATTTAACTATTATATTTGAAAAAAATTTGAAAAAACTGCTTGAAAACAGCAAAAAATTCATTTTAATTAACACTGGTGATTCTAGGGTTGAATTGGCATATTTATCAATCGCGAACTATAACCCCAGAAAGAGAAAGATTTAAATAAAATAATTTGTACTTGGAAAAAAGGAAAATAAATTATAGGCCTTTACTATATTGGGTGTATTATAATTTAAATATTAAGTCTGTAAATATTGTTTTCATATTAAAATCAAAAGCGTTTTAAATAAGTACCTAATACTGGGCATTTAAAAAAAGATTATTATTATAAATTTAACTTCACAACGTGAGGCAAAGAAAAAAATAGCACACGAGACTAAATATTATAATAGTAATATATAACTGTTTGATATAAGACGAGTTTTGAATAGTACCTATATCTTCACCCAAAAAATATTATTTGTTTGTAGAATGATCTTGGCAGGCTCTCAGATATGCTTTAAATGTTTATAATATGTTTATACTTTGTTCGCACCACACTCTGCACCCTCTACCGGCTCGTCTTTACATTGCACTAGAGCAGTAGTAGTCGAAATGGCTTGCTGTCAATAATACGGCACTATCACTACGATTAATGGGAGATTTTTTACACAATAGAAACAACAGATTATCTCCTAAATTTTTTGGGGTGAATCGTCAAATCTTCATATTTTATATTGATTATAATCAGGAACATATGAAAATTCCCCCCAAACTGTGAAAACAACCCAAAAATTGGTTCCTCCCAAAAATTCTGTTGCGCCATCAAACCCTTAGGTCTCCCCATAAGAGTCCCGAAATAGCTCATCTTCCCTATGTAAATGCGCTAACACGGTTTATAAATCTATCTCAAAAGCACTGTCATATGTTTTGACCACAGCAAACAAACTCATTACTAACAGAAACTTCAACTTTCCCATTAACGTTCAAATCTACAGTACTTGTTGTGTTTTCGATATATCGAATATGATGGATAGTCGAAGTAATCGAAACTGTGTAAAGTAGCCTCGAATTTTTATATTGTTTGACGTATAGCCTGTCCAGTTTATTTTAGTTTCCAAAATGATTGATCAAAAACAGTTTCCTCTTAAAGTAAGTACGCATGGCGAAGGTAATAACAAAGATATAACGCTTACTTGGTAAATAACAAGTATGTCTATCTTTTCTAAAAGTAAAAATTAAAATGAACACAATTCTCACAAAAAATACGTTTATTCATCAAACGCGTTTCAACGACGAAGTCGTCATCTTCAGTGACACATGAGCTACAACTAAATTATAACTGGGCATGTCTATCTTTACTAATAAATAATAGTTCGATCACGCAGCTGAACCACTGACGTGAGTTGACCGATTTTCCAAAATTAAGTTTGTATGTTTTTGGGTTTCGACCATTTGCCATTGGGTAAACGTGACTTACCAAAAACATCACGAGAGGTCACAAGGACGATGTTAGATGACCGCTTGCAACACGCAACTGAAGATGTCACAGGCCAACAAGGTAAGGGATGTGTGAACCCCCAACTATTGTAAATGTGAACCTTAGCGGTCAAACTGACCTGGTAAAGGGTAAATATTGTTTTTGCAGTATCTTGTTACCACATTGCATAATTGAATTTAACGATTTTACAAATATATATGTATATAAGTAGGTATTTCAAAACAAATAAAACCTGTCAAAATAAAATTTAGGAATACTGGTCATTCTGACCGACTTAAACGTGACTTAGAGAAACGTGACTTACCAAAAACATCGCGAGGTTCATCGTCCAACTGAAGATGTCAACAAGGTGGCCAACAAGGTAAAGGATGCTTTTAAATGTTAACCTTAGCGGTGATAATGATAAACATTCCGGGTAGAGAGTAAATATTGTTTGTGTGATATAATATTGATATCGCATTGTATAATTCAATTAACGTTTCGACAAACAATAACATGTTATAAGGAAAATATATATATAAGTAGGTACTTCAAAATCAGAACAAAATGAAACCTGTTGAAATCAAATTTAAGAATGCCGGTCATTTTGACCGACAATGTAAGAGGAACGTGACCTACCAAAGACATCCCGAGAGACGCTCCCAAATGAAAATATAACAGGTGGCCAACAAAGTAAAGGATGTCAACCTTAGCGGTCATAATGACCCGTCATTCCGGTGAGAGAGTAAATATTGTTTTTGTGATATGTTGATATGGCATTGTATAATTTAATTAACGTTTCGACAAACAATAACATATTATAAGGATAATATATACAGGGTGTTTGAAAAGTCGATATTTGGGAGTATTTAAAAAATTTGAGTCACAGCCATTTTGATTTTTTCAAAATTGATTTCGAGTGGTTGAATTAAATACAGTTGTGTAGCATGTCGTTTGAAAGCTTATTTAATTCTGAATCAAAAAAAAAAAGAATAATTAATATTTTAATTTAAAAAATAATACAGCAAAATGGGGCAAAATCGGAAAACACATTTCGTTGTTTTTGGCCGCCATTTTTAATCGGTTAAAGATATGGATGTGCAAATTTCACCGTTGGTTTTCTCTTGAAATTCTACGGGGTATCAAATGACCACCTTCCCATTAAAAAAAATTAAGTTCATTCCAAGATGGTGGATCCAATATGGCGGACAAAAATTTCAAACTCACCAAAAAGTGGTTCTTGTATGGTCGTGAATGACTGCTTTTATTTCTATCTCATAAAGTTCGTACATTTTTAGATATTAAGCTGTTCCCAGACTTTTCAAACACCCTGTATAAACGTAATGTATATAAGTAGGTATTTCAAAAACAAGAACTAAATAAAACCTGTCGAAATCAAATTTAAGAATGCCGGTCATTTTGACCAACAAGGTTTAGAGGAACGTGACTTACAAAAACACCACGATAGACAGCACCCAACAGAAGGTATCACAGGTGGTCAATAAGGTAAGGGATGTGCAAGCTCCCTACTGGTTTAAATGTTGACCTTAGTGGTCATAATGACCGACATTCCGGGTAGAGGGTAAATATTGTTTTCCTGTGCAAATTTTTAAGATGTAAAACTCAAGTAATTTGTTTTAGTTAGGCGTAGAAGTATAGATTGCGTGAGTGGAAGCACGCACGGGTCTCCTTATTTGTTTTGTAGAATTTTTATTTCTATTTAACATTATTTTGTAAACGTCTTTGGATTCTGTAGATTCTTTAATCTGACAGAATCTACCTTCCACGACCGAAATATATAACATAAACATTCCACTGTTGCAGAGGGGTTTCTAACTGATTACATTTACATTTAGATGGTGCAATAAGTTGATCCAAAGGCAGAGCAGAGCACAGGTGTTTGGCTTTCTATTTTTACACCAGTGGAAAGGCCTAATATTTGTATTTCAATCTGCATGGTTTTGGATAAACACAAATTTAAAGAAACCTGATTACCTTGTGGAGAATAGATTAAACAGGAGTCCGTCAGACCAGACGGATTGTCTGCTTACAGGAAGGAAGGTATGTCGTCTTCGACAGAAGTAATTAATAAAATTACAGGTTATGTTTGTTGATCGATTAATTAGTTTGTAAATTTCCCCCGACGGGGAGTTGCCATCGTTGATGAACTACCGGTCTCCCGGACTACAAATGACTGACAAGTTACCAAATCGAAAACCCGAAACTCTGCAACGATTATACGATTGACAAATAAATCGATCACGCAGCTGAACCGCTTACGTGAGTTGAGCGAATTTCCAAAATTGGATTTACATGTTTTAGTAAACCC
>JAGFPH010006374.1:36578-59825 GCA_018207615.1 Philaenus spumarius | reverse complement strand
GACTCTAGAACCTTCCCCAACATTCTAGTAAATTCTCGAAACTTCTGAAAGATTCTAGAACCTTCCCCAACATTCTCGAAACTTCTGTAAGATTCTATAACTTTCCCCAATATTCTTGAAACTTCTGGAAGATTCTAGAACCTTTCCCAATATTCTCGAAACGTCTGGAAGATTCTGGAACCTTCCCCAACATTCTCAAACATTCTGTCTCGAATATTCCAGAACCATCTGGCCAGTCTTGGCCACTACGCCACTTGATTCCCAGCTGATTTACTGACTTCGGTGAAGTTCGTTTGTTGCGTTGAACTCTTTTGACACTCATATCTCCCCAAACCCAACCTCTTAGTTTTAAACCGAAAACTTGTCCATGGATGGGGATGGAGAGCTGACCTACAATAAAACCCCCATGGGTCTACGAGGGTGGGTTTGCGGAGTTATAGCACGGACAAACCACTCTTACATTCACTACATATTAGATTAATTATATTGCGGTACAAAATTAATATAAGGTTGGAGCAGGGAATTATACAATTTCTTTGAAGTAAATTAATGCAAAAATATTAAAACCGTAACTCTGGAAGTCGTACTTAGTATGCAGTCTACAGTAGCTTTATTCTGTGTCAAAGGTTGCATTAGCTCTCAGACACGGTTTGTAAATCGAGGAAATGAATATTCATTCTTTAAGTGAAGCTTGATTACAATTATAGTTGACTCAAAGTGGAACTTAACCTCAAATCAATCATCCCCTTCCGTAGGGAGAGAAATAATGTGATGCAAAACATAATGTATGACCGTCAACCTTTATAACTATAACTTCATGGATCCCACTTAACTGCTAACATTAAGAAATAACTTTCGGTACTTAAAATTTTAAAAAAGTTATTTGTTAATTTTCATCATAAATATCTTTAACTAAAAGGCTTCGAAAATAGCTCGCTTCGCTCACCAAACCACACCGCAATTCTCAGCTTCGCCGCTTTAGATCAACTATCAAGTGAAAATCTAAAGCGAACACGACTCTAATATATAACGAAATAGAAAACATAAACCTGGAGGGCTAGGTCTATGTTAGACGTCTAACCTAAGAATACAATTAAAGTTGAGAATAATTCGACCACCCAGCCGAACCGTTGACGTGAGTTGAGCAAATTTCCAAATTTAAGTTTATAGGCCTATGTTTTAGGGTTTCAACCAACAATTTGGGAAATAGGTCTATTCACGACGGTGCTGAACAGCTGCAAAATGGTTCGCTCGCCATTCCGCATATTGGGAGTATCTTCAATACACAATGCATTGCGTGCTTCGCACGCCAACCCCACGGTAGAGTCCACCACGTGGCTTTGAACCGGGTACTTCTAGGGTATTTTACGTTTTGATCGATTTTGGGGCAACCAAGCGAGCTATAAGGTCGCGTAAAAAAACAAAATGTGCAGAATAACATCCTACATTGATATTTGTAGAAAAAATTCAAAAGAAATTCATATAAAAAAATAGTTACTAACGGTCAAAAAACGTGCTTCCGATTGTTGGACTTTTTTGACTAACGAACTCGTCCGAGCGACGTAGACAACCAAAATGTGTACCAAATTTGAACCAAATCGAACTTAAAATGTGGCCGCTAGAGTGCGAACTCATATATACATATATCTATATGATTTTTACTGACACCCCAAAACGTGTTCTGAGGACCGTGATCGGTGATCATTTGCTACTCCCGACCTTGGGTCTTACCATAAGGGCCACTGCAATGGCTCATTTTTCCTATGCAAATTCACTAATAATGTGAACACGCAGCTGGACCACCAATGACGTGAGTTGAGGGAATTTCCAAAATTAAGTTTATACGTTTTAGGGTGTCAACCAACTATTTGGGAAATTGGTCTCCTCACGAAGACTCTGAATAGTGTGTAAGAGTTATATTAGTAGAATTTGTTCGTACCTGATCATCCAGCTTCGACTCACTCACTTCTTCGATCCAATCCCAGCGGAATAACTTTTGTGGTCCAATCGTTTTTTGTGGTACTTTTATGGTATTTTACGTTTTGATCGATTTTGGAAGAACCCCAGATGAGCTAAGAAGTTCGTGTGGAAAACAAAGTATGTAGAATAATCTCATATATATATATTTTTTAGATGAACCCCCAAAAAGGGTTAATTCTAGTTTTTATTGACACCCCAAAACATGTTCTGGGGACCATGATCGGTGCTCCTTGACCTTAGATCTCCCCATAAAAGTCACATAGCTCATCTTTCCTATGGGAATTCGCTAATACATCTCTCAATATTAACTCATTTTGTTATAGGTTTTACTAATAATTTATTATAGTATCAAGTTTTTTTTAGTTTTTTATTTTTCATTTATTTATTCCATAAATAAAATTACAAACAATTTACAAATTATCGTCTATGGATTTAGTGCCCACATAGGCACGAGGCCTGTGCGTGGGCACGAGTCGTGCACAACATAACTTCACAATGAAAATTATGGAAAAAGAGAGAAAATAAAAAAAGAAGAAAAATACAATTTTAAAAAATACAAGAAATCATAAATAGGTCATTACTAGAACAACAACGTCACTCCTGTGTCTACACCAAAACTTCCCCTACAAAGAATCAGAATAGAGCTCGAAATAAAAAATGAAAAGATAAAAAGAGCGACATATAGGCTAAACATAACTTTATACGTACTCCGAAAAAATGACGGACTCGCAATAATCCCTCCCTACCTCCCCTAACCATAAAGAAACTGGCTTTTAAAGGCCTTGATTGCATAATTTTGAAAAGTCTCAGGTTTTTTGTAATATTACGGAAAATCATCTAAGAAACCTAATATGAATTAGAAGTGGATACAGATCTATAAAGCCTATCTGTTCTTATACCCATTGCTTGAGAATGACGAGTAAAATGAGAATGACACGAAATAGGAAAAATGAAATTGGAATTTTTATGCGAAAAAGTTAAAAGAGTTTTTACAAAACGTTGTCTGATATTAAAAACGTTTAAACAGTCGTACAGCCCTTTCAGACGGATGTCTTTTTGGTTTTCGCAGCGCCATCTTCATAACAGATCTCTGGGTGACACTCAAGGGAGCCAGTATGGATTTGCAGGCGCATCCCCAAACTATTATCCCCCCCAAAAGCAAAGATTGGCAATAAGCAAAGTACAACTGTCTTATTTCCCGAAAGTATAATATTTCATTTAAATTCCCAAAAACATAGATTAACTTTCTAATTTTACGACTCAAATAGTCAACATGAGCCGACCAATTTAAGCGTTTATCAAACAAGACACCCAAGTATTTGTAGGAGTCAACTCCATCAATGTTACTACAGTCGCAGAGCTTGCTTAGGTAATTCCCACACGAATGTAATCTATACTTATAAAAGCCAAATACCATTGACTCATTGACTCATTACAGTTTCTCCAAAACCACGAGGCCTACAAACATGAAATTTGGCTCTAATACTCTTTATAGGCTCTCGACGCGCACTAAGAAAGGGTTTCCAAAAATTCGAAATTTTAGAGGGGGGTTTTGGGGGTCAAAGTTACTAAATCACGATTTATCAAAACCTACCGAACGGATTGGAATGAAATTTGGTATGTAGCTTCCTCTAGGGCCATAGATGCTCGCTAAGAAAGGGTTTTAAAACATTCGAAATTGTAGGGAGGTTTGGGGGGGTCAAAGTTACAAAATCACGATTTCTCTAAAACCATCGAACGGATTGTAATGAAATTTGGTATGTAGCTTCCCCTAGGGCCATAGGTGCTCGCTAAGAAAGTTTTTAAAAAATTCGAAATTTTAGGGGAGGTTTGGGGGAGTCAAAGTTACTACAAAAAACCATCGAACGGATTGGATTGAAATTTGGTATGTAGCTTCCTCTAGGGCCCTAGGTACTCTAAGAAAGGGTTTTAAAAAATTCGAAATTTTAGGGGGTTTGGGGGGTCAGAGTTACTAAAAAGAAACACCGAACGGATTGGAATGAAATTTATTATGTAGCTTCCTCTAGGGTCCTAGGTGCTAGCTAAGAAAGAGTTTTTTTTTTAAATCGAAATTTTAGGGAAGGTTTGGGGGCTCAAAGTTACTAAAAATCCCCATACGAAATACATAGTGTAATTTATTTATTGATATAATATATTTTGTTAATATAAATTTAACTTTGATTTGTCTATCCGTTCAAAGCCGGGTTGAGCCAGCTAGTTTAATATGTTTATAAGGACAATCACTAATGGACCTAGGGGCTATAGGAAGGAACTTTGTTTTAGATATGTTAAGGGTTAAATCATTTTGAACGAACCATTTTTTCACTACCGACAAATCCTTTACAACCTTCCCTTAAGTTAGTTCCATTGAACGTGCTAGTCTTAAACAATGTTTTACCTTGGCTAATTCTCCACTAATCTAAAAGCAGTTAGCTTAATAACGGATATCTGCGGCCGCACGATACACTCAGCTGACACGAAGACATTAATATTTCATACATAAATCATACACAACTTATAAATATGTATACTTCACGTAAAATCATTAAAGGCTGTATAATTAATGCAGATACAATCATACGGTCGAGTCGTATCCGTTTATGACGGCATCAATTTGTATATGTGAATTTTATACATCATTTAGTGCAGTCCAAAATGATACCAATGTTCTAACATTCGGCCGTGGAGCGTTTTATACTCTGCACTTCGTCAAGTCTTTACATGGGTAGTTGATTAGACTCTTATTCTTATTTTGCAACTTATGTCAGAAATTTGTTAAATTTGCAACCCAAGCGATAGATATCATGTAGTTGGAGGGGAAAGTTGTTGAGCGTCACCATGGTAACGTTATCACGCGAATAGTTGCGAATAATAATAATAATAGGCGAATAATTGCCACAGAAACATGATCACGCCGAGAGTGAGTGACGTGACTTGACTGCGTAGTGGGAGAACGTGTTGATATTTTTATTTTCATTACCATAGCGTGTACATTTTAAATAAGAGGTTATTTACCACGTGAGCAACGACCTTAAATGATACGTAATAGTAGTTGGAGAGAAAAGTTGGAGTAATTGCCACAGAAACATGATCACGCCGAGAGTGAGTGACGTGACTGCGTAGTGGGAGAACCTGTGGCCATTTTTATGTTCATTACCATATCATGTAGATTTTAAATAAGAGTTGATTTACCATATGCGAAATGACCCTAAATGATTCGTTTGAGCAGTTGGAGGAGAAACATGCTGATTCATAGTGAGTGAGTAATTTGACTGCGCAGTGGGAGAAAATGATGCTATTTTTATTTTAATTGCTACAGAATGTAGATTTTTTATAAAAGTTTATTTACCACATGAGCATCGACCTAAAATGATACGCTTAAGCAGTTGGAGGGGAAAGTTGCTGAGTCGTCGCCATGGAAACATAATCACGCCCATAGTGAGTGAGTAACTTGACTGCATAGTGGGAGAACGTGTTGCTATGTTTAAACTCATAACCAGATGTAGGAAATAACAGAAAAGCTAAGATTGTTAGACTAGCATCAATAGTTAAGGCAGTTTTACACTATGGCCCAATATAAATATTATAAAAGTATTATGTACAAGATTTTCGTCCAAAACACGTACAAGAGAGGATTTTTTAAATGGTTGTCTAAATATTTTTCCAATAGTTCTACGTACTGCCGCAACGTTCTTTAAACATGCCGTGGTTGTTTATAGGCAACAAAGCCGCTTGAAAGGAATCTTTATCTGTGTAGTTGATTAAAATCTTATACTTTTATATTGCAACTTCAATCTACCAATCTAAGCCCGTTTATTGGTATTGTAGATGTGTAACTAGAGTTTATCTACCATATATGCATTGAACTTTATTATTACTTTTAGAATTAGAGTTGCTGAGTCGTGTCCATGGTAACACCGATGATGAGTAACTTAGCTGCGTAGTGGGAGAAAGTTTTGCTATTTTTATATGCATTACCAAAGCAAGCAGGTGTGGGAAATAACAGAAACACTGCGATTAGTAAACCAGCATTCAACACAGTTTTACGTTTTTTTTTTTAAATTTTGTTAAAGTATTTTGAACAAAGTTTTGGTTCAAAACACGTTAGGCCTACTGGAAGGGATATTAAAAAATAAGGTTGGATAAAAACATTCCGTAAACGTTGTGGACACGCAATGACCTTGCCTGGTAAAAATATAACGAAGAATTTTACGAATGTGATACTTTATAATTTAATTTATTTAAGTTAAAATATTGAAGTGTATGGTCGTGGGAGTCGTCTAATGATTGAAGAGTAGTTGTTCAGTGCTTATTGGCGAATTTCCAAAGGAAATATGAGGTATTGCAGTGACTCTTATGGTGAGACCTAAGGTCGGGAGCTGTCAATGAGCACCGATCATTTTCCCCAGAACACAATTTGGGGTGTTGTTAAAGATTTTACATATATGTACTAGGGGAGACTCCTGCGTGCTCCACACGCCAACCCATTTGGACTCTATTCTATACACCAAAGCTAAGATGGTAAATAATGTTAAATGTCCAAATCAAATTACTCCGTATATTTTATAAAAGCAGTTATAATAAAGGTTAAAAGAACCAGCAACGCTCAGGCCTACACTTTAATAAAACCCTAACCTAAAAGTTAGAAATACAAATAATTGCTTCAAAGAAATCAGGTTAACGGAAATATTTCAGCAAACAGCGGTTTTATCTGTTATGTTATTCAATTGGTTGCTATGGTAATCAATGTAAATACATTCAAGAAATACGTGTCGGTTCATCAGTCTAGGCCTAACCTAAGATTTTTGTCCGTCTAAGTTTACAAATATTCAAATAAAAAATGGTTTTATCAAAATGAATTACAGCCTATGTTACTCATAGTGTAGCTTTTTATTAGTAAAACTATTTTTTCAGTCGGTTCAGTAGTTCCAGAGATTATACCCAACACACAAACAAACGAATAAATAAATTTTACCTCTTTATAATATGAGTACAGATGTTTTTGCACTCTAATGGCCGCATTTTACGTCCGATTTGGTACACATGTTGGGTTTCTAAGTCGCTCGGACGAGTTCGTTAGCAATCGCATCCAACAACCGAAAGCCAGATTTTGGATCGGAAGTCACAGTTTTCTGAAATTGTTTCGTACTAGAGTGAATCATTATTTGGGTTTTATCGAAAAGGTACACATATGAGATTTTTCTGAACATTTTCTTTTTTTACGACCTTATAGCAAGTGCAGTTCCCAAAAATCGGACAAAACGTAAAATACCATAAAAGTACCATACAATGCGATTTTGTTCGTAGGGAGAAAAGCGCAGCTGTCCATTATTCGAGGACGCAAGGTTGAGGTTCAAACTCTCAAAGCGAGTGTTCTGCTGCGAGCGGAGCGAAGCAGCGCATGCGCCGGAGCTGAAGGCTAAAGTGCAAACAAATTCTAGTAATATATTTCGTACACGCAGGCAGCTATTCAGCGCCTTCGTTGGTCGACCAATTTCCCAAATAGTTAGTTGAAACCCTAGAGGGTATACATTTAATTTTGGGAATTCGCTCAAGTCAGCGATTCAGCTGCGTGGTGGAATTAACTTCTTTCACTTAGACCATCTGTGTGCAATACACGTAAACGGTACTTTGCAGCTGGATGTTTATCCAAATTTCTGCTAGAGTTGACACCATCAACAAATTTTTACCTCTGTTTCTGTTGACGGTTTTAAAGTGTACGAAACAATTTGGTACTGTTCTGACAGGAAGCACTTAGTACCGGGGGATAGGGTGAATTGGGGTTGAGTAGTGGTATAAATTATTACATAATCTCTTAACATCTATTATTAAACGTTAGCTACTCTAATTGCCATTAGTGCATTAACAAGAAGAAGATGCATAATTCATACCAGGACTGATATCACGGAGGAATCTGTTATCGTCACTGCTTGGTGCTTGCGTTTATCAACTCCTATAAAAGCGAGTTTCCAGTAGACTACATACGTCCGTACGTGAGTATCAGACAAAGAGCATTAGCATGGTATTGTAAAATAACTATAATTTTAAATACTCATGTTACGGTCACTGAGTAGTTATCAACAATGTCCGCTAATTCAGACATGTAACAGCTAATTTCTTTCATTATCTTTTTTTTCCCGGAGTGAGTATGGAAGCTCTGCCAGCCAACATAGAGGGCCGGTACCTCTCGATAGTGTGAAGATCGCATCCACTAAACCACCCAACGGACGCCATCATCGGACTGCTGTGGCATTACTTCAGGATGGTCGCCTATCTGAATTTTTTCCACCTATATTATAAATTTACTCCCTTCTTCCTTTAGGCTCAATACCGATCTTGCCCATCTTACAACTTCTCGCCACTGGTATTCCTTGGCCTTCATACCAAGACAATAGTTGCCACATCTGGTATTATCCGTACCCTTTTTTCCAGATCATTCCTATCTCTCTACCATCAATGACAATGGAAGAACGTATGTTCCACGGAATCTTCTTCTCCACAGTATTTCCACCTAGGGTCATCCTGAAGTTTGAAACGGTGCAGAATTCACCATGTCCCGTGAACAGCTGGGTTGTGTAACAGTCCATCTCTCCATGATTCCTTTCGGACCACTTCCCTACGGCTGGGATTAGTCTTATGGTCCATTGTCCCACCTCTATTTTTAGTGTCCATCGTGCCTACCATTTTTCCGTGGTCCTCTTCATCAGCACCTTCCTCGGTATAAAATACTGCGCCATTTCTTTAACAGTCCTCTTTTCCACAAGAAGTTCAATCGGTGGCATTCCTGCTATTACCAAAGCCGCCATTGTCGACACCGTCCTATAGGCACTTATTGTTTTTACTTCTAACATGGCTCTGCATTTTTTAAATTAAGCGCTTTCTGTCATACTGGAGCTGCATACAGTACTATCGAAATCGCTGCTCCTGCTAAGACTCTTCTTTTACTACTCCTCGGACCCCCTAGATTAGTCATCATCCTTTCTAGGGACTTCACCACTCTCACCGTCTTTTCCGAAACCTCTCTAACATGCTCCGTCATTTTTGCACCTCTATCGAACGTCACTCCTAGGTATTTCGCTCCTTTGTTTTCCATTACCTCTTGCCATCAAATCAGTATTGAAAAGTTGCTTATACTTCTTTTAGCCACGAGCAGAACTGCTTCCGTTTTATTTGGTGCAATTGCCAAATACATCCTTTCTAACCAATCGCAGATTTGCATTGCTGTCTCATTTATTTTGATCTTCAAGTCACACGTACTGATCGCTCCGGCTACAATCACCAGATCGTCAGCAAATCCAAGTGTCGTCACTCCTTCTGGCATTCACTCGTCGTCTGGAATTATGTTTACAAATTCAGTCAAAACCAACTTCTTATAATGTCCGGATGTTGGTTGTTTTTGTATTAGAATTATAAAACTAATGTAGGCTATAATACGCTACATGATAGGCTTTGAGGTTAGAAATCGTTGAAAGTGTAAGTATGTTTACAATCCTTTTTGTTTATTTCATTCTTGACAGGCTAAAGAACAACTTAGGCCTAAATACATAAAACTATATTTCAAACGATCGCTATTTTAGGCTATTGGTCTGAATTATTGCTATTTTAATAGAATCATAAAATGTTGAGTTTCCTTTAATTCACTAATATTGGCAAACATACTGTCGATGAAAATTTAGAGAAATTTTAAAGTGAACAAAAGTAGAGTTTTGCCTAAATGACTGTATTTAAAATATTTAAGGTTAAAATCGTTGGTTTAAGTGAGCCTATGTTTGACGCAAGACCGTACCCAGAGGGAGGGGTTAGGGAGTTAAACCCCACCCACTCCCTCCCGAAATCCTGAAATTTAGTAGTAAAAATTAATACTAGGTTTAAAAAGTGCAAGTAAAGTTATAAAATAGACAACACTACAGCAACATATTTTACATCATTGTGCATTGCATAAATACTGATATTTAGATTTGCTTGATTAAACTACAACGTACAATACACATGGATGCAGTAGGTTACAGTCTTACTCTCTTGTGAGCTTGATCTGATCTATTAAATAAGAAAACTACTAGGGGCTCTGCCCCTGGACGCTCCGCGTCCCAACCCCGGCTCGGCCTTCGGCCTCAGATGGCTGCTTCGCTTCGCTCGCAGGTGGAAAATTCGATAAAGAATCTCGTTAATCTTTTGTTCGTTTGTACATAGGTGACCGAGCATAAATTAGCTGTTTTATTTGGCAGCTGACTCAAACTCATTAAACATTATCTCCATAAGATTAACATGGGAAATTTGAAGGATTGTATACCGGGGCTCCTTCTCGGGTGAATAGCGGCTGAACGGATGATAATATATAAGACTTGACATATCTGTGAATGATTATGTTCAGTTTTTGATCCAAATTAGCTGTTTTATATATAATAGGTTAGTAACAACCAATGTTTGAATTGAATTAAAATATAGTTAGCATTTTTCGTTGATTTTTGTTTGTGTTTGTTTTTAGTTTGTCAATGAAACCTCAAAAAGGTAATACCACATTTGATACTGATTTGATCCAAATCAGTTGTTGATCAAAATCAGCTGTTTTAAGCTTTTCATACGAACAGCTGTTTTTGTGTCCTTGATAAAATCAAAAGAAATATTTCTTCTTCTTTCTTAAGATTGACCTTCCATAAGATTAACATTGAAACTTTGAGGGCCACTGGGGCGTAGCCCTAATGTCCTAAGACTTCGGTAAATGCTTGATGACATATCTACATTTAATAAGACACATTTTAAAACAAAAATCATCAAAATCGGTCCATTAGGAGAGGCTGGGCGATTGGAAATAGGTTTTGACCAAATTCTTTTAATATATATAGATTAAGGTTAAAAAAATTACTTTACTCTAACAAAACATGCAATGCATTGTGCATTGAAAATACTCCCAATATGGGGGTTGGCGTGCGAAGCACGTAATGCACTGTGCATTGAAAATTCTCCCACTACGAAGTTTGGCGTGCGAAGCACGCAATGCTCTGTCTATTGAAAATTCTCCCAATACGGAGTTTAGCGTGCGAAGTACGCAATGCTCTGTCTATTGAAAATTCTCCCAATACGGCGGTTGGCGTGCAATGCACTGTGCATCGGCCGCTTCTCATAGTGTTCAGTGTCAAGCTCACATGTGCGTCCTTAGCAGTATGAACGTGTTAAAAGGGTCCAAATTCAAATTCTCGGTCCTGACCTAACCCCCCCCCCAAAAAAAAAGTTTTCCTGGCTGCGGCCTTCTTTTAAAGTGTACGATTTTTTGTTTTGTTTTCCAAAATTTATAAGGTCTTTGAGTAAAAATGTTTAATTGTACGCTTTGTACTTTTACCATGTTGAAAATTCACTAATGGCATGACTTAGATATGGTTTGTTGTTTGTAGGGCTAAGTCTGAAGTACAATGTAAGCGTAAGAAATTGAAAAAATAAAAATTTTCAACGATTTCTAACCTCAAAACAAGTCAGGTACCCTATATTAGTTCAATAACACATTAACTTAATATTTTGAAGATATATTTTTCCTCATGTGTATAAAATCAATCTACACTGGATTTTGGATGGAAATTTACTAGTTTTGAACACAATACTACTTATGTGTTCATATTTACAACCCATGTATGATTTATGTACTAAATAATACGTTGTTCTTGTAGGCTAAGTGTATACGCCGTTGGTGTTGTCTTAGGTTGGTAGAGTGCTCTGAGATCGCTAGACAAGCAGGCAGGCGTTTGAGTTGCAAATGAGTCTATTAGAGTGAGGCTTGCGTGTTTAAAGGAACTGCTTTGATTTCTATAATAAAATGTAGATTGCGAATTAACTACAGAGGCAATATTAGGTGTTGTTTGGGTCAAACTGTAGTTCTGTGGACAGTAGACCTCGCTCGTTGAAATAACAAATAAATGTGGTTTTGAGCTTAGGTTAAAAATAGTGTGCCAGTAAGGAAGTAAGCAGAAGGTTTAGCCAGTGAAACATTATTTTGCAATTCCCACGATTCCGGGATTTCTAGTTCTCTTTTTTTTTTCTTTTTTTTTCTTGAGCTTTAACTCCTAAAGGTTTTCTTTTAGGGGGCATTGTGTTTTATTTAGTTTAATAATGTGTAAGGTAGATACAAATATCGCGTTATTGAGATAAAACATAGAATGAAATATTTACATATTTAAATAACAAAAGTTTAACTATGTATTTACAGTTCCATATTATATTCCAATATTAGAAATAATGAAAACAAACAATGTTAAAGCGTCGTGATAGTGATCTCAACCCATGTATCAACACTTCCTCGCTGTCCAACGGTCATTATTTGTATGTCCATTATCGCCGCGAGGTTTCATTTGTTTCATCTCATTTTGTAATTCAAGTAAAGCTAAGTCAAATACTTTTTGCAACAATAATTTAAAAGAAGGCCTATACAGTTCAATTCTTTGATTTATTCTCTAAACTTTCTTATAATAATATGTCATTTTTGGGCAAAGGATATATTCCTAAATTACTATTCAAAACAGGCCTAGTCTTGTAGTAAGAACATAAAAACTGGTGTTTTCAAAATAAGAAATTTGAAATTAATAAATATTTTCATACAGTTCTATATAGAACTAAATTACGAAACTTTTTTACGTTTATGAAAAAATTACAAAAAATGTTTACTACTTTTTATGTAGGTATAAAGTTGAACTTTTCCTTTCGTTACTGAACATGCTTGTTTCTTGAGCTAATAACTTTGTTAATTTTACTTCAATCATTTTTTTACTGGCATATATGAATTCGTTGAATCTTTATCTACAAAAAAAAACTATGGAACACTTTTGAATTGGTTTAGAATAAACGTATAAAAACTTGTTTAAAATACAAAATACTTGGACGATTTTTGACAAAATTGAAGTTTGCGGCTGTTTTGTGAGCTTACCGTTAGAGATACGGAAAAACAACAAGACAACAATTTTGTTGAACATCAAACTTACTACTAGCAAAATTGAACTTGTTTTTAAATTCGACTTACGATGAAGCCACAAACTGGCTTTAAAAAAAAGCTTACACTGAGAGAAACGGTGCGGCCGCCATTTTTATTTTATTTAAGGGGGTCAAAACGAAAAATGGAAAAACCACATATATACATCGCTTGGCCTAGGAATAAGGAACATTCATGCAAAAATATCATCACAATCGGTCAAGGCGTTTGGCCGTAATCGTGAGACAAACAGACACACAGACGAAATGCCGAACGGTGGACCTAAGACGGAGACCTCGCTTCGCTCGGTCAACTAGTTTTATAAATAAACTTTGAGTTTGACGAGTGAGAAGGAAATATTGAAAAATAATAACTATAGAACTAATTCTCACGTTTAATAATCAGACGGGTTTCAAGGACAAAGTCGTCATCTTCAGTGATACACGAGGAAAAAATTAGAACTCTTCCTAGCAAAATGTTCTTCCGAAAGAGTGTGATCACCTGTGGAAGCCGATTCACAAACTAACTAAATGCAGTGCCTACTATATCTATGATTTTTTTCAAATTATCCTTAACTCGCCTACACCCGATTCCACGTTCACCGTGCAGTACAGGTCTTACGGGAGAATAGACACGCTACTACCATTACAGGGAACATCGAGTTTAATGTCATGCGGGTTGCGTCTGACCGAGCGTTGCAAGGGAGTTGATGTTTTTTAGTTCGCTACTACCGCTGAGACTGTCGTAAGGTTAACATGGCTTACGGGCGCTCTGTACTGCACGGTGGGCGTGGAATCCAGTGTAGAAGTCAAAAATTACGGTTCAGAATTTATCTTGATAATGTCAAACATTCTTCGTCTTGGGCTCGTTTTAAAATTGAACTTAGCTGGCTTATCTCTGGTTCATACTTTATTTTTGAGTTGAGCTCGCTTTTAGTTGGTTAATCTAACCAAAAATACTGTTGTTTGTGGAGAATAATGAAGTGATTCTAAATTTGCTAAGTTGGTTGATATGGTAATTAATGTAAACGACATGTGATGCTAAACTTTTGATCCGAACATCTGTTTTGTCAGTTATAGGGCAGGGAGTGCACCCCCCGAATCGTCAATATTTTTACGAATTAAAATAACAGTTTTGCAAAGTCCTTTCTCAGAGGATCCCATAAGAATATACTTTTAAATTTTCGTATTTGTATCGTAGTTTTGGCTCTAGGTTGGTTCTATGCCGCTTATATGTAAAGATTTATTCATTTGTTATTATTAAGTCTATAAAATACCCCTGACTAGTTTTTAATTAATCATTTCGTTAATATTTAAGACTCACAAATTTTACGGGACTTGTACCAAGGACGTAGCCAGGAAAACTTTTCAAGGGGGGACAGGTCAGGACCGGGGATTTGAATTTAAACCCTTTTAACACGTTCACTGCTAAAGAAGCACATGTGAGAAGTGGCCGACGCACAGTGCATTGAACGCCAACCCTATATTGGGAATATTTTCAATACAGAATGCATTCCGTGCTTCGCACGCCAACCTCCGTATAGGAAGAATTTTCAATTCACAGAGCATTGCGTGCTTCACACGCCAACCATCGTATTGGAGGTATTTTCAATACACAATGCATTGCGTGCTTCGCACGCCAACCCACGTATTGGGACTATTTTCAATATGAAATGCATTGCGTGCTCCGCACGCCAACCCCCGTATTGGGGGTATTTTCAATAAACAGAGCATTGCGTTCTTCGCACGCCAACTTCCGTATTGGAAGAATTTTCCATTCACAGAGCATTGCGTGCTTCGCACGCCAACACCCGTATTGGATTTATTTTCAGTCCACAGAGCATTGCGTGCCTCGCACGCCAACCCCCACATTGGAGGTATTTTCAATACACAGAGCATTGCGTACTTCGCACGCCAACCTCCGTATTGGAAGAATTTTCAATTCACAGAGCATTGCGTGCTTCGCACGCCAACCTCCGTATTGGAGGAATTTTCAATTCACAGAGCATTGCGTGCTTCACACGCCAACCATAGTATTGGCAGAATTTTCAATACACAGAGCATTGCGTGCTTCGCACGCCAACCCCCTGAACGACCTTATAGCCCGTCTAGTTCCTCCAAAATAAATCAAAACGTAAATCACCTTAAAAGCTTTAAAATCCACATATGGGATTTCGAGTGGTTCTGACCCCCTAACCCCCCCCCCCCCCCCCTCCTTGACTTGTATAGATTTAGCAGGACTACATATATTAATATTCTGTTAATGAACATTAAAAGCGTAATAACTTTGTATGACGTACATCGTATTCAAACTAGAGTAGTTCTAATTCGTATCAAAGGTAACATTAGCTTTAAACATGTAAAGGAAGGCTATGAATATTCATACTTTGAAGCGAGGTTCAATTACAACTCGTTTTTGATCAAAGAAGAAACTTGAAAATTATCTCGTTCCACGAGGAGAAAAATAATGGTAATATTAAAAATGTAATTTATGATCCTCCGCGTTTTTATGTGAAGAACACGAAATTTTTGTAAATCAACGAAAATATGGTTCCATCAATACGGCTTTAGTTGGAATAAAATAAATGACCTTGATCTTATATCACAACCACCCCTAAGTCACCCTCCGAAGCAGTGGCGCACCGACGGGGGTGGACGAACGGGACCTGGACCCCCCCCCCCCCCCCAGATGGTATTTTTAGTAATGAGGATTGCATTTTAAACTAATCGATCGTTGCATACGTAGTCGATATTCAATTAAAAATACATTATTTATAGTTTAATTTCGTGATGTGATCACGTAAAAATAATCGTTCTTTTTTAAATAAATATGATTCTTACCCTACGCAATCATGATTTTTTTACAGTGATGTTCGAGTCTCGGTGGTATGTTTCATGAGTTGACGGTATGCGAGCGCTGATAGCGCCTAGGTTGATAATGCTGAAAACCGGGCGTTAAATTCCCAAGTTATACGGGATGTTGAAAGCGCGTCGTTGTAACGTGGGTCCCGTGTTACACACAGCGTTTTTGAAGGTTTGTCAATGTTGAATCCTTCACTTCCAAAATGGAAACCATTCAGTTATTCTGTCTAGGTGTTTTACAAATAATAGAAACATATGAGGAATTGTGTATCTGGTTAGCTTGTCGGTGGGGTACACACCCAGTGCTTTCAAATCGTGTATCAAGCTTCAGCTATACTTACACGAGCTGAGCTTAGTCCAGCCGACCCGGTCCGTCGCGGTAATTCGTAGCAGTGGATAAATCTAACAGACCCGCACCGTTCCGACATGTTCCGCACCGTTCCTACTGCCCACGGTAGTTCTATTTACCAAATTAACTGACGTACGTTAACGCGGCGTTGAAAACGCGGCGCTATCAGCGCTCGTATAACGTGGCCCTAAAAGGCAGCGCGCTGGGGTGCTAGCTAGACCGTCGCTCAAGGTCAGTGCGGGTTGATCTTGCGGAAAGAATGTTTATATTGCACTATTGTCTGACTCAAGCCCATCACCATTCACTTTAAAAAAATATATAATGTTTCAGACTTTGTGATAGGTTAAAGAACTTTCACACGTTTAGGATTTGTTGAATATATATATAAATAAATATATATATTCTGACCTGTGCTTAGTCCCCCCCCCCCTTAGCCAAATCGTCGGTGCGCCACTGCAGTCCGTAGATCTGACTAAACTGATAACATTCACGAGTAACTCTCAAAGCTCGACTTTAAAAGCAAGGTATTTCTTATTCTTCGTGTTATGAAAGTCGTCAAGGCATGGTCTTTATATTAATTAAAATTACTTTTCCAATATGTTTAAGATGGTTTTCCAGGCTATCAAAAATGAAGTAAACAAAAAAGATTGTAAAAATACATACATTTTCAAAGATTTCTAACCTAGAAACGTGGCCCCAACTAGGTTTTATTAAAATATTAAAGGTGATGATTGAAATCAGCTGTTATATTTCTGAAGTGAGGTTTATTCTCAGCGTAACATATGTCTTTAAAATTATAGTTATTTTACACGACCATGCGCATACGCCATACTGTTTTGTTACTCGCGGGCGTTCGTATACTAGAGAAGGTCTAGCACGACCAATGGCCTTGAGATGCGCAGTAGACTCGGAGTTGATTCGAGTGGTGGGGGATCAGAAAGGCTCAGTCTGTTGCCGCGCTCTGAACATAATACTTCGGTCTGGAAGCGAATAAAACATTCCAATAAATATATTGTCTGTGCGTGGTACCCCTTCCCCTCCAGCGGACGCGTCCCCACTTGGCTAAATTCTTCCCTCCCGCCAGCGCATCTAAGAGGCAATGCTATATCTGACGAAGTATTGATTTCATAGTGACAACAGTCTAAATAGTTTCGTTAAGTCTGTCCATCCTATCATTTTTATACCTGATTGGAAAGTTTTAGGGCCGTGGTTTAAAACCTAAAAAAAATATATATATTAATTACCTTGTAGGTCCGTCATGTGACTTCAAGTGAGTTGTTCTTGACTAGTTTCGGGGTCTTGTCCCCATCATCAGATAAGACTTATTGAACTCATATGAGCTCGTCAAACATTAAAACAACACATACACTAACACAAAAAAACATCAACGTGTCTAACACTGTAGTGCACCCGGTCATTTCTGTCGGAGTACTGCCGGCCGGAGCTGATAACGACCACTGTTGGGCGCTTTTAAATGATTTAAAGCCGTATCATATAAACGATGCGGTTGGAATGAAAGCTGATCATTTAAGATGTTATCTGGATCGTTTTTGAAGGCTCTGTCGATCTCGAAGTCCTCATTCGCGTTCATTAATCTGCCTTTTTTGCAAACGTTTATTGCTTCTACACTGGATTTAAAATCACCTGGTCCGTGTTTGCTTTCAGCAAGGTGACGCGCGTAGTTTGACTTGGTGATGTTTGTTTTGTTGCAGGGGAGGTGTTCTTTGTACCGGTCTATGAAATTTCTCCCGGTTTGTATTACGTAATATTTGTTACACTCTGGGCACTTTATTTTGTAAACGCCAGATTTATATTAGGTTACGTACCTTTATAAACCATCGACAGTTCTTCACTTTTATGGTGACTACTGGTTTCGGAGTTCAACCTTGGTGGGGGTTGGCTGACCTTACATCCTTTGCCATGTGTTATCAGTTGTGACTCGATTGCTGGCCAGCATACTCGTATAATTATGTTTTAGTGTTCGTTGTATTTATAATGTGACTTTTTCGTGTCTGTGTTTTAGTTGTTTTTTGTTTCTTTTAATATTTGACTCGTTAATGGAGTGAGTGAACTCCGAAACCGGTAGTCACCATAAAAGTGAAGAACTGTCGATGGTTTATAAAGGTACGTAACCTAATATTAATATTACAGTTCAGGAGGCATATATCATGAATAAGCCAGATTTATGTTCAACGGGGGTGTCCGTTCTACGTTTAAGGGATGAAGATATGTTATTATTCGTACGGAATGCAAGGGTGATGTTACATTTCTTGAGAATGTTGTTCAACACACTAGGCAAGAGGCTGGTGTATTCTGAGGAAATGTATTTGTTGTCTCTGGATATGTCATTATTTGGGTTCATTCTATTTAGTCTTTTATTATGGCTTTTTATCAATTTGTCTATTACGGAACTCTTGTAACCGTTTTCTACAGCTGTGTGTTTAATGATGTTGATCTCTTTATGATATTCTACCTTGCTGAGTGGGACAGTAAGGAGTCTGTGAGTGAAGCAGACGAATGCTGCTATTTTCTGCGAGTAAGGATGGTGAGATAGTGCGTGCATAGTGACTTCTGTAGTGATCGGTTTCCGGTATATTTTATATTCAAACTTATCTGTTGTTTTTGCAATGGTTAGGTCTAGGAAGTTGAGTTGTTGATTATTTTCAATATCCAGTGTGAACTGTATTTTGGGGTTGACATTATTCATATAGTTCAATAACCCCACGGCCTACCCATTAGTGCCATTAAAAATTACAAACGTGTCATCTAAAAAAATTTGAAAAACGATTGACCCTAAAGGCCATCCCTGTAACTTCCCGCTAAGTTTAATTACAAAAGTATGATGAAAGTTTGATAAACACTATTTTTGGAAATTTTGAACTGCCATAACTTTTGAATGAATCAACCGATTTTTATGCGATTTGCGGCAATCGATGCAGTTTTTTAAGTGCATTTAAAGAATTAACAACAAAAATTTTTCAGATGAAAAGTTTCGGAGAAATTGAGGAAAAACACTTTTTTTTTTTTCTTTCGTTCACGATATCTCGCGAATGAATCAACCGATTTTTATGCGATTTGCGGCAATCGATGCAGTTTTTTGAGTTCATTGAAAGAATCGACAACACAAATTTTTCTGATGAAAACTTTCGGAGAAATTGAGAAAAACACTTTTTTTATTTTCTTTCGTTTACGATATCTCACGAACGAATTAACCGATTTTGACCAGACTGGTAGCGATCGACGTCGCTTTTCAAGGTTAAAAGCTGATTAGATTTTGGAATTGATCGGTAAAGGCGTTTAAAAGTTATTCCAAAAAAACCTGATTTGAAAAAAAATTATTTCTTAGTTTTTTTGAAATTTCTCAGAACCTACCGGTCCGAATTAGTTGAAATTTTCAGGAAATCTAAGTTTGATGGAACTCTTTAGAACGCCGTTTGGTAGGATCCAATCGGTTAAGCCGTTCAAAAGTTATAAGCGGGTCACATACTTACATACACACACCCATACAGACAGGGTGACACCCTCTCGGGAGTGGTCAGGGAAGATTCCTAGGACCTCAAAACTTCGAGATATGATGAATACTCGATTTTCAAAAAACGGGGTGAAACCAATAACTTCCCGATTTTAGGAAATTTTCAATTTTCTTAGCGGGAAGTTAAAAAAGTACTTACTTAAAACGATTTATTAAAATCTTCTTTGCAAACACACCCGGTCTTATCAAGGATACAAAAGGCCGTAACAAGATATTTTTTTGGAGGAGGGTCAGCTATCGTGAGGCAAGATCGTTAGTTAAAGACTGGCAATTGCATCTATGTTAGCAAAAGATGGTAGGATGGCGGAAGATAAGCAAACAGTGGTTGGCTCTAATCCAAGTTGACTAGGTATGAATGGTCTTCTGCTTTGGATTTTTTGCGAATTTTACTTCAGTATTTCAGTGAACCAACAATGGACGTACAGCGTACGTCATAACACTTTCAGTATATACAACTGCGTGCAAGGTATACTCGTACGACGAGCCACACTCGCATCGTAATGTACAACAATTCCCTATTGAATTAGACAGAACTATTCAGCATAGAATGGCAACAATGCAGAGCCTTTGTTCATCATCCGAGAAGAAACAAAAAGAATATCAATTACAGAGAAGTGTCGTGGCTCAAGGGTAAGAAACAAAGTGCTAACAAGACTCGTCCCATTGGCGGAGAGCACAGTAAGTGCACTTCAAAGATTGGCAAATAGTAAGCAGCCTTAGGGAACGTAGGACAACGGGGTCACTCTATGTCTAGCCATTACAAGTGTTACGTTGATTTAAAAAAACAGGAAAAGCTCAAAAGGGTTCCGTACCAAAATCATATTCGTAACAACGCACAAACACTTCATGTATTCAATATGCCAAACTAACACTAACTACTAACAATAACCACGGAGGAAATTTAGTATGCATCTTTTGCCTGTACAAGAAAAAATATTTAACCCCCTAACATGGTATTACGAAACGTAGCACTAATGGAAAACATATATTTTTTTAAGTTTCTGATCCGTTTTACTTTTTTGTAATATCCAAGTTTCCAAAAAAAATAATTTTTATTTGGCGTCCCACTCGATCTACTTTGCTACATGAATTTTTTTATATATAGACGTTTTAATTTCCCATTTCTGCATTTTTTTAATGTTGCAAAACTCTTGAAATTATTTTTGTTTGAGTTCGAAGAACCTTGCCTTGCTAAGGTTATGATAAAATTACATACGTGGCTTGGAAAAGTTGTTTAACCTATTCATAAAATTATTTTCCTTTTTACTTTCTCCCCCTATACCATAGTAGACCCTATATGGAGAAAGTATTGTATTCGTCAAAATTTTCGAGTTTAAGTTTTTGGTGGAAATATCCGTTTTGGGTCCCCCTGAACCTAAAAAAGTGGTTTTCGGAGTGATGTCTGTGGGGGTGTCTGTGTGGGGGTGTGTCTGTGTGTGTGTGTGGATGTTATCAGACCTAGAGCCTAAACCAGTCATCCGATTTTGATGAAATTTGGTATAGAGGTACTAATCCACGGTACCTTCAGGTGTTTTTTTTTTCATTTTTGTGAATTTTTGATTTTTAAGGGTAATTTTCCCATAAAAACCCTTAAAATAACGGAAAAATCAACTTTTCAAAATTTTACAGTTTATTATTGACCTAAAGTACCATAAACTATAAAATTTTAATCAAAATCGTTCGAGCCGTTTTTGAGAAAAGTTGGTTTTCCGTTATTTTATGGATTGTTATGGGAAAATTACTCTTAAAAATAAAAAAATTTTAAAAATTGGTATTTTGAATTATTATTCTACTGATGAGGGAGAAAGTATGTGTCAGTTTCCTGATACCGTTTATTTACGTTTTAAATCAATAATTCCCTCATTCAATTAATTTTGTTCAACTTAATAAATATTAACAAATTTTGAACTATGAGAAAACACCGTTGATTGGTGGTAAATAAAAAATACAAAAATCAAAATTTGGTACATGTAGGCCCGTCATTTTGAAATGCTAAGAAGTCAAAATGTTTTAAAAGCTGCACCGTCCCCAAAACCATGCGTTTTTGAGTCTACTTCCAGCCATAGAATAACCTTCTATACTGAACCAATATAATTAATTTTAGTTTCTTTTAGTTCATGTATCTTGTACGTTTTTTTGTGGAAACAAATGTAATCCGTTACATACTTGGGTGACCAATCACCATCATCAAGTAAAACTTAGTGGGGTGGGGGTGGGTAAGTCTTTCGTCAGCCATGATGTATGATCAACGTATGACACAACACATACTGGGAGTGCATGTCGTTGATTGGTTAAAACATAGAGGGTACTTTTATAACGACACTCAGCTGTTTTTCCCCCTTTGTTAAGGTTTCATTGTCTCCCTGCTGAAATCCTAAAAGTATCCCCTCCCCCTCCACTCTAAGCCAAAGCCGAATTAATTGAAGCCATTCAACATTCAAGTGGATTGTGAAACACAAATAAGCCGCATTTACACTATGTAACTAAACATCGTTTTAAAACAATGTTATTTAACTTTTCACTGGATAATGCGCTCGCAGAAAACTTAAAGTGGTATAGCATTGTTTCAGAACAATGTTTCAAAATACTTTTTAAAGAGAAGCAGTTTTACGAACAATTATATAATTTCGTTATAAATAAACGGTACCAGACACCAGCACATACGTTTTCACAAATATATTTAAATTATTAAACAGATTCACTGTAACTTTATAAAATTGTATTAAAGTAGGAGAGTGGATACATTAAAGTAGGAGAGTAACTAATAATGATAATAATTATTATTATTAAAACTATTCAATCGATTTCGAACAAATTTAAACCAAACATGACAATAATTAGGCCTGTTTAGATGCACGAAAAAATATTTTGAACATTTTTGAAAAACAACCCCTTTTATGGCCAAAAAACCCCAAAAAACCTGTTATTATTATTATTATTAGCTAAACGAGAATTTTTAGAAAGATACGGTTTTTTGCATACGGTAGGGTACATTAAGGGCTGCAAATAAACAAAATTGCATCAAAATCTTCAGAGCCGTTTTTTTATAAACAAAATAATAACTGATTTTTTGGGGGATTTTTTGGCGAAATGGGGGTTGCTTTTCAAAAATTTTCAAAACCTTTTTCGTGCATCTATACAGGCGTAATTGACATGTTTCGTGCAAATTTGTTCGAAATCGATCGAAAAGTTTTCTCCCTAGCTTTGTATACGTACAGACATACAATGATCAGCGGGTGCAGTGAAACTAATAAACGGCTACCAAAAACTGCAATAACATTCAATGACAAACAGACATACAGACAGACATTTTGTAAAACCCACTTTTTTGGACTCAGGGGTTCACAATACGGATATTTCCACCAAAATCTCAACATCTATTTTGTTTGCGATCACTATACTGTCTCTATACTATAGAATAGTGAGAAAGTAAAAGGCGAAAATATGTTCTAAAACAATGTTATACAGCTTTTTACTGAATAATGTTTTTAAATTCTTTTTAAATGGATGCAATTTCACGAATCAAGAAGTTAATTGAGATCGAGTTTGTTATAAAACGGGGAAAATCTGATTT